>JANVCC010000271.1:6111685-6179009 GCA_025345505.1 Todiramphus chloris collaris
ACCCAGTGGGAATCCATCCGTATGGGAACCCACTGGGAATCCAGCCATACAGGAACCCAGTGGGAACCCTTATGGGAACCCAGTGGGAATCCAGCCATACAGGAACCCAGTGGGAATCCAGCCATATGGGAACCCACTGGGAATCCAGACATACAGGAACCCAGTGGGAATCCATCTGTATAGGAACCCACTGGGAATCCAGACATACAGGAACCCACTGGGAACCTGTACAGGAACCCACTAGGAATCCATCCATACAGGAACCCACTGGGAACACATATGGGACCCACTGAGAATCCATCTGTACGGGAGCCCGCTGGGAATTGATCCACACGGGAGCCAGGTGTCCCGTGTCACAGGGATCAAACTGTGCACAGAAACTTCCGTGTCCTGCTCACCCCTATCTAATGGGAAAAGAGATGACGTTTTTCACCCATCACCACATAGGCAGGTTGCTTCCAGGCCAGAGCAGCAGAAGAGATGCTCTAAAGGTCTCACGGGCTGTGGTATCTATACCATAGAACCATCGAGTCATTTAGGTTGGGAAAAAAAACTTTGAGTCCATCCATTCCCCCAGCACTGCCAGGGCACCACTAAACCATGTCCCACAGCACTGCATCTCCACAGCTTTGAAACCCCTCCAGGGCTGGTGACTCCCACTGCCCTGGGCAGCCTCTTCCAGGACTTGACAGCCCTTGTGGGAAAGACATTTTTCCTAATAGCCAGTGTAAATCTCCCCTGGTGAGGCTATTGCCTCTCATCCTGTAAATGAGCACCACACTACTTACAGAGTAAGGTGCCAGCTCCTCTGAAAGAGTCTTACCATAATATTGAAGAGAAAATTTGAGAATTACCTCACACAGTAGAATTTTTTTAAACTTTTCTTCCTGGGGCGTAAGAGAGAGGCAGAAAATATTCCTGGGGCTCTAAGGCTCCCACGCCTTCTCACTGTCCGTGTTTACAGCAGAAAGCGGTGTCCAAGCCCTGGCCGTCACTGTGGTATTTGAGACCTATTTCAGCTATTGACCTGCTGCCACTCTCGTTTCAACTTAGTCTGTAAAAAAATAAGAAAAGCAGAGAAATGGCTAAACGAACAAAGAGCCTTTATTCATCTCAATGGCCCCAGTAAGTAAAATGTGAAAGGGGGGAAAAAAGCAGCCCCTATCTGAGACAGGACGGGAACAGATTTCTTGCCAGAGCGCGTTTCAAAGCCGGTTTGCCGTCATCGTCAGCAAATCTATGACAACATCTGGGCTGAAAGAGCAGAAGGACACATCAAAGCAGCCCCAGTAGATACGGAGAGTTTCAGCTAAGGAGGTTATCCAGGGTAAATGGCATTTGGCAATTTATTAGATGTTGTTTTTAATCAGGCTGCCACGGCCACGTCTAGTGCTTCCAGCCACAGCATTGTACCCCTGAATGAGAGAGGACAGGCAGCTGCGTTCACTCAAACGAGGGAGGATGAGAGGGGCTGGGAGCAGGTTGTACAGAGGCCGGCATTGTCTGCCTAAATCCCCCTCTGCCTTTGAAACCTTCCCTCCTTCGCTTCCCAGGTTTGGGTCTCTGATCTCCAGACTGTTTGCAATGCCTATGAGCTGGAGGTGGCGAGCTGCTCGGCTGGTGGCTAATGAAGCATGCTGTGGAGTCTACCACACGGCAGGAGGATTTCATAAGCTTGGCACCTGTTCCAGATGAATGGAGTTGATGGCATGGGCTGGAAATGTGTCTATCTTCAGCTCAGCTTGAAATGTCTGAGGATTATCTCTGTAAATTGCGGATTCTCGCAAGTGCAGTGAGCAAAGCTCAGCTGGGTCCAGGTGTCCTGCAGATTTAGAGTAAATCTCTGCTTTTGGGCCATGTACGTGCTGCCATGTGCAGCAGTCAAGGCCAGCAGTCCCTCTGAGGAGCCAGTCGCTGTTCCTCTGTAAGGAATCAGAGAAGCAGAATTTGGGTCTTTTAAAACTGAGGGGAAAAAAAAAAGCAGCTTTTATTCATCAACAGAGAATAAGGTTTGTTCTAGGGGGATTGCAGAAGGTTCCCAAAGAGCTCTAACAGTCACTTGGTCAAGCTGCAACAGGTACAAGTCACAATAAATTGATGTCAGATATATAGTAGATGTGGCTTTCCTTTCCTTTTTTCATAGCCTTTTCCTTAACCTTACCACATCACTGCCTCATTCAAGCCAAAATCTTCCAGACTATTTGATCAAAAAAAACCCTGAATTCTTGTTGGGTTTTTTTTCCCCCCCTGGTTTAATTTGAACCAAGGCCCCCCGCAAATTGTTTCAATTTCACTGAGAAATCACATTTTTCTTCCAAAGTGTGCATCAGGGGCTGTAGAACCACTTTCGGAGCTGAAGAGTGGTTGGTGAGCCTTGTCCCTGCATGGCCAGTCACACAGAGCTTAGGACAGGCAATGAGGAGATCCCAGTGGCCTTGGCAGAGTTCTGAAGTAAGATCCAACATGTCTGGGAAGAGCATTCTTACTCCTGACCTGCGGCAGGTTTGGAGGAAATCCTTCCTGGTCATATAATTCATGTTGTATCGGTCATTTCAGTATTCACTGGAACAAGAACAGTAACACTGCAAGTTGTTAATTATTTTAAATAATTTACCTGCTTAGATAATTAATTTGTCTCATTTTGGTGATTCTGTTAATCATCTGTTAATCACTTCAGTCTTGATGATGCAAGATTATGGTGTGGATACCTTCCAGAGAACTGAGGTAATAGAGTCACCCCAGTCTTGGTACACAGTCAGTGGAGAGACAGTCTGAGAACCCTTGCCGGGAACCTGGGACAACTATGCACTTAATTTGGGCACTTAAAATTAGCTGTGGAGACATTGTTGTTTTGGAGGTTTTTTTGTGGGATTTCTGGGTCCACTGCTCTCTTGCACCAAGGAAGGATGCCTGGAGGAGAAGGAAAGATTACCCAAATTTTTTTTACAAAACACAAGCAGTGGTTCTCTTCTGACCTAAGTTTGGGTGAAAGTGGGTTCTCATGGGCTGATTGGCACCACAGTGCTCCAGGGACACCAGGAGGAGACAGTGAGTGCCCATCTGAGCACACTGCCCAGTGGGACCAGCAAAGCCACCACCCTGGCTCCATACACTCAGTGGGGCTTAGTTACCCCACCAGTAATGTCTCATTTCGACCTGGGAGACCCCCTCTTTTCCCAGCTTGTCCTTCTGCCTTGCAGTGATTCCCACACCCCAGCAGCATCTGCTCACCCATTGCTGCCTGCCCGGGGGCTCCCACCAGCCCTTCAGAAGGCAGGTGCTTGTGGTGGCCGTGCCACTCATTCCTGTCCAGCCTCCCCTGCTCTCTGTTTTCCTTGCTGAGCACTGCTCACATCTCCATGATTGATTGTGTTTGAGTTTGATCGTGGAGCGGCCTGGGATGTTTGCATGAGAGGTGCTACATAAGCATAATTTGTGCTGTATTTTCTTTGCCTAATAGGAATTTAAGCTTGGAGTTGAAGATAGATTTGGCCCTTTGCTGAGACACTGTCCATCAGCCTCAGTGCTTTGAACTCCGCAGCCTTCTCTATTCACTGTCGGCTTAACAACAAAAAAGATTAAAAAAATAAGATTGTGCTTTGTTCTCTACTGTCAGTGATGCCTTTGAAATGCAGCCTGGGGCAGAGGCAGAGCAGCCTTCCCCTTACACTGGCCTAGATCTTTGCTGCCCATCTCTGATGGGGAGGGACACTCTTCCTGTGAGCCCTGGTCTTGTCATTGGTCTGAGAGCAGATGCTGCCTTGTTTACTGAGATGCTGACTCCAGAGACAGAAGGGAGACTATGGCAACTCACCACCTGTGTGGCTGCCCAAACAAATGGGAAAGGTCTTTCCCAGTCCTGAAACCCCAAGAATTTTGGAAAAAGATGTGGAAATTAACCCCAGGGAACTTGCACGGATTGAGCCATCACTGGACCCAGCCTGGTAACCTCTGCAGGTCACACATTTCCCCTCCAGCTCTCCTCAAATGAATAGGAAGGGTATGATCCGAGCTGCAGGGAATTTTCAGCATATTTGGTGGTTGTATCCAAAGATAACATATTTTGGGAAAGGGGGCAAAGCATAAGAAAGAACCAATTCAGTTTTCAGCGGTGCAAACATTATTAAAGCTACAAATTAATACCTACTGCTACAAAATATTTACATTTCTTGCCATTCGCAGACAGATTACAGCAGAGCAGACTAATGGCAGGTTTTAATTTACAGGAGAGAATGGTCTTGTCAGGAGCATGGGTTCTGAGGAGCTGGGTTTAATTTGTGGCTATAACAAACTCCCTCTCCAGACATAGGCAAGTCCCTTAACCTCTGTATCCCCATCCCCTGAGTGGGATACAGGAGAGGTTCTGTTCCTCTCCTGCCTAAATTTCTTTCAGAGACAACTGCAGGGTTGCAGGGGGGTATGGTAATGGTCTGAAGAGCCAGAGTTCACAAAGATGTAAAATTGTTACTCTTCTCACAACACAAATTAAACAGCTCATTAGCAGATGAAGTGGGGATGAGACTGCGTGTGAAAAAACATATATAATTCATGTAAGTGTACACGCGCTTGGGCATAAAAAGGTCTTAATTAGTCATGTTTATCTGTAATTGCCTGACGTCCTTGAGCAGCTGTGGTGGCTGCATGTGCAGCTCCTTGCTGAAACGTTCCCCCTTTTTTTGCACAGCATATAATTCACGCCTCCTGTGCCTGCCAGAGAAAATCCTCACCCCCCCCAGCACCTGCATATTTGAATTAATTCGATTCCTGCGGTGTTGTCCTTTGGGGGCAGCTGCTGGGTGAGTATTGCCCTGCAGACTGGGTGGGCAGGGCTCTCCCAGCAGCACAGTTACTGGGAAGTAACTCCTGCCCAGTCCGATTCACCTTTCTGTTAGCCATGTGCTAAAAGCATTAGTTGTTTCCATCTATTCCCTTTCTATAATGATTATCAATCATAGCTGCAACACCAGGCAAAACTCACAAGGACAATTTCTACAAACCCCTTTGCTGGGTGGCCCTCGAGCCACTGTACCAAAGCATTGCGTTTCTTTTTAAACGAAGAAACTACTGTTTATTGGAACTGATCAAACATGGGATGGAAATGGTCTGTGCTTATTCATATTCAGAAATATGCATTTTTCAAACTCTACTGGTGCATTTTTAGCTCTTATGTTTGCAGGGAAGAATCAGAGTTATATATTCAGCTGTTGGTTAGTAGTCCTGGTTTCTTGACTGGCACAGACAGCCACATAACATGAGCTGTGGCTATTTCAGTCAAATACATAATTACAAATACTAAGTGTAAAACTAACAAAAATAAACATACATAATGTTTAACCTGTGCTTTACTGACTTGGTTAGTTATATAAGTGTTGTCTGGAGGTGAGATTTGAATTTGTCCTGACCATAATAACTACTGAAATGCTCTGTAGATAAAAATACTAATTACAAAAGATACTCAAACGACATGCTGAATAGCCAGCACACTCAAGGCTGTCACAGTCTTAATTTGGATGCTTAATGCATTTTTTTTTATTTATTTTTCAATTATTAGTTCAGTTTTTTACCTGTGTATTTCCTGTGTTTGGTGGGATTGACACCTCCCGTCGCCTTGCCACTCCCTGTCACCGCAGGGCTGCTCCACTTCTCAGCCTTCGGCAGAGGAAACCAGGATGCCCCAGGCTTGGGGTTTATTGATGTGGTCATCAACCACGGGGGGCATCTGAAAGACAAGACGGGCAGAAAGACAGCGAGGCAAAAGGACATATCAGTGTGAAGAGTACTGAGCAATGCTCAGGTCAGCCACTCCCCAGCAGCAAATAAATTAATTTGCCTCAAGAGGAAGCTCAGAGCTCTACTGGTGCCTGGACTCTGGTTTACCACCCTTTTCTCCAGGCAGGACTTTTCCCTTTAGCTTCTGCAGGAGTTTGGGAGCACTTGCTTTACTATCTGTACCTGGGGGGCCCCACCAAGAATAGAAGAAGAACTGCCATTAGGGTTAAATGCTCCCAAACAGCAAATGACACCTGAAGCATTTGTTAGGGAGCTTCTGCACCTTCTCCAAGGCATCTCATGGCATTTTCTGTCAGGCATAAGAGGTTGGCAGGACTGTTACTGGTCCATTATGATCTGACCTCTTCCTCACATTACATGGACCAGACTGACTGCTCTCGGTTCTTGCCAAGGAAGCACATCCCAGTCTGCCAGGAACTGAGCATCTCCCGAAATACAGTGATCCAGCCTGCATCTTACCACGTGGAAGGAAGGTATGGAGGGTGGTCAACAGGGCACAAGGCAGGGGGTGTCACTGGCAGGCCACAGAGGAGGTGAGTGATAAAGGTTGTGCTCCTGCTGTTTGGACTCTACCTGTTCTGAGAATAAACAATATTTTTTTTCCTTCTCTAGCTTTAAGTTTGGTGAAAAATAAAATTGAAGCCAAATCCTAGTGCTTTAAATCAGAGCATTTACCAGCTTCACTTAAAGAAACAGGAATCTTTTCACAAGTGTTTGTTTGTACAGTTCAAACAAGCTAGTTTTTTAAAATATGAACCCACCACAGATGTGCGACTCAGCCCAGTCTCTGTTGACACCACTCAGGGCTTAGGAAAAAAATTACATGAGAAACATGTTCTGCCACTTTGCTGGAAAAAAAGGCCTTTCTTTGGTCTGTTTATTTAATGTAGGCTCCAAACAATTGGCAAAGCAGATCTTACCCTGGTGTGGTTTGACAAACTGGACCCTATGAGGTGATGGAAGATGCCAGCACTGCATTGGGTGCCCTCCATGAAGAACGGGGGACACAGTTCCCCTCTTTGGAGGGCCATGTTTTCACACACCAGTGAGAGCTTGCTCCCCCCCTGAGACGTCAGCATTGCTGGGGCTTTGAACTCCACTTCAAAGCTGAGGCTGGTGTGAGGTTTCTGTAAACCCAAAGAAACAGGTAAATATTTGTCAGAGTCAATTAACTCTCCTCATCACCTCAATGGTCATTGTGCAAGACAGCTGGAGGGGTTTCGGCAGGCACAGAGGGGAGCCTTGTTGATTTACTGAACTACTTCACGAGCTGGATAGACACAAAACACTGTGGCGTGGAGACCTGGAGGTTTCCTCCTTAGCACAGTCCATGAACTCATGGAGACATCTTATCCTTTTCATCACTGGAGCAGGCAGAGAGGAAGGTCCTTTTCTTACCTGTGGAGAAGACCAGTCCTGTTCCCAGCACTGTTACTTTAGCTTTATAACCACTTCATTCACCCAAGTTACTCCAGATGGGCATCAGCTGTTCACAAAGCCTGAGAGCACATTGTACCTCTGCTGTCCTAGGTTTAAGGGTGGGCATTGAGACCCACCCACACCAGATGACATACCATCATGTATGTATTGTATGTCATCAATTCAACAAGGTCTAGTTTCTGACATGTCCTCGACCCACTTACAGGGGTTCAAGGTGTTGGTTTTAGAGAGAGGGCTTTGCTGGGTCACCCTGTCCGTGGTGTCTGTACTGCAGCAGCCTGGGGAGGGGGGGATGAGGACATGCAGCAGCTAGTCCCAGCCACCAGCCCACCAACAAGCACTCCCAGGCTCTCTCTTATCAGCACAGTGTGAGAATACTGGCTTAAAAAAGAAAAAGGGATGGGAAAAACCAGAAAGTGCTGAGTGCCAGATGAGAAGGATGGGGCTGGTCTCATTCTTCACCCCTCTAGCCAAACCTGACCCAACAATCCCCTGCTTGGCCATGGCCCCCAGGGCAATGCCACCTTCCCTTTCCCTGAGCCATAAACCCGCAGACTGATTTTGACAAGCACAAGAGAAGCACCAGGACTGTAACGGGTCCAGCTAGGAACTGCGTGCAGCCCCTGAGAGCGTGCAGCCCTTGGCTCTGAGACACGTGCTGGGAAGATGCTGGGGAAGCTCTGGGGGTGCCCTCCTCCTGGTGCCTGGGGCACAGCTCTCACCTCCCCTGGTTTCAGTGCAGAGAAAGATGGGTGAGAGGGGCCCGACCACGGCAGCAGGCTCAGTTCAGCAGCAGCACATGGGCAGCAGACGGGACACCAGTGTTGAACCACGCTCCATGTCTGCCAGGGAAACGGAGCGGGGAGAGGGACGTGCCAAAGGCAACAGCTGTCTCGGTGAGCTCAGTGTTTGCTGTCCTGGGGCAGATGGGCTCTGGACCTTTCTTCACCGAGAACCTCCCTCCGACCTGCCAGGTGCCCCTGCGGGATCTGGCACCAGCACATCTGTTAGCAAGATGAAGGCTGGATTGTACCACGCTTGCCCGCACAGGCTGGTTCCTTCTCACCAGGAACAGCAGGGAGCACACAGCAGCATGAACCTTATCAGCCCTGGTCCTTATCGGCCACCACAAGACTGTGTCCCCCTGAGGCGTGTGCTCCAGATACTGCTGTGTGCCCAGCTCCACTGCTGGATCCTCCACATCTCTCATGGCACGGGGGCAAGGTCGTGCTGATATGGATGCGTCAGCACAGGCTACCATCAGACTCCTGTGTTGCTCTGTGGACACAGCTTGAGTGATAGAGTCACCAAGGAGCTGCAGGAACCCACCTTCTAGCTCCCTCTGTACTTCACTGGGGAGCGTGGGCTCAGGGGAACTGCTAGCACTCCAAGTACCTCAGACCAGGCAGTTATCTTCAGATGAGGTGTCCCAGTTCCAGGATGCTCAAGCATCCACTTCTCCTAGGCAGGGAGAAAGGACCCTGGGAAGCATGTTACCATGCTGAGAGCATCGCTCTCATTTTGGGTGTGTTCAGTTAAACTGCAGATCACAGGTTTGGACCTTCCAAGGTTTTCACTGGAATCTAATTCCTTTCTATATCTTCTTAGGTATATGGAGCTTTTTCCTAGTGTATTTTAAACACTCTCATTTATTCCTGACAAATCAAAGCAGATGCATATCAGGGAGTCTAGAACAGTGACCCTGGTGTCCACCAAAACCAAGAGCCCAGGCTGTGCCATGGCTGGGCTTGCAGGCAGTAAAAGTTCTCTGGGGTTTACAGTCACACTTCGTGCTCTTTGGGTAGGAATAATTCACTGCCAAGCAGGTCAGTCCACAGATTAAGAGTTCATGAGCTTCTTACTGACATTAAGCTCACAGAGGTATGATCTGCAAGTAGCCCTTGCTATGGCTGCTATGGACAGTGACCCAGTCCCCCTCAGCAGGCAGGGAAATACATCCCAGCATGAAACAACACAAACTTTGTCTTAAGACCCAGAGAAGAAGGTAATGACACCTCCCCCACCAGGCACATACACCAGAGAGCACTGACACTTGCACCAGGTCATGGGCAGATGAAAGAAGACAGTCTCTTTCACTTGGAAGTCAGGGAAGATTTCTCATGGTGTCTGCACTGCAAACATGGGTTCTTCTTTTTCTCTCTGGGCACAGATTTTCTACAGTGATGCGCTGTTTGCTGCTTGTTTTCACCTTCAAAACCCTGTGAGTTGGCCCAGCATGTGAAGGAGACATCGGTTTACTCCTCACCACCTTTGGCTCTTCTCACTGAACTTCTGCATCCCAAAGCCATGGCCTTGCCCCTCTCCCAGCTTCTGCAGCACAACATAGCTCCACAGGGACACTGTGACACCAACACAGCATGTCTGGCCAGGACCTCCAGCTGCATGGTTCCTCACAGGCTTTTACCTTCTTCGAAAAACAAAATTTATCACTTGTGGCAGACATGGTGTCTAAGTTAGTTCAGGGGCTGCAGCTCCTTACAGCATCTGGCACAGGCTGAGCCCAGGGAGTTCCTTTCTTTATATCACCTGGCAAAGGCTTTTGGAACCAGAACTCTTGATTTCCATTCCTTTATAACTCAGACGTGCTTGGCTCAGCCTCACGCTAGCAATCCAAAAAGCAGGCAGTTGCTTTTTGGCCAGTCAAGTAGATGCAGACCCCCAACATGCACATTTTACTGTAATAAACACAGAGTCCAAGACAGATGAGGAGCAAACAACACCTCAGTAGGTTTGGCACAAGGTAGCAGTGGTGGTATGTCCACAGCAACTACAATCCCTGCCTAGTGTGCCAGAGCAGGGGCTGCACGAGCTGTGTTTGCAGGGCAATGCAGTGTTCCTTGGGCGAAGGCTACAAAAATACAGCAGAAAAGAGCATCAAGATTCTTGTTTTCTGCTTTTCCAGCCTTTGTCCAGCTTTGAGCAAAAGGCCCCTTGCAAACATCTGAGCCACCATGGTTGAAGCAGAGAAGTTTCATGTCTAGGCAGGCAGAAACCTGGTGGCTTGCATCCAGCCATCTGGAGGCTGGAAACTTAGAAGTCCCATGAGAGAAGGGTGACTCTTGGCAAAGATTCACAATAAATCTTTATGGGAGAGTGGAGGGCTGAAAATACGAAGTGCCCATCAAGGTGCTCAAGTTCTGTGGCCAGAAGACAGGAAGCCCCCAGATGTGCAGGTACAGCAAGAGCTTATAAAAGTGACAAAAACATTTGAGGCTCCTTTCAGCTTCAATGCCAGAAGCAGACAGCTGTCACAGAAACCCTGCATAGTCCTGCCCTGCTCGCCTGCAGAACCAGTCACCAGCAAGTCTCAACGTCCTTGGGTAGATCAGCATGATAGTACAGATGGGGAAATATAGGGAAATTGGTGTGCCCCAGGAGAGCTGAACCAGCGCTGTTTCTCAGCCTTTTGAGGAGATGTTAATACACCCAGAGTCTGTATGGGCACACATTTCCTACCCAAAGCCCCTACATTTCTTCCAGATGGCCTTGAGAGCTCCTGTACTGAGTCTTTACTCCTGCACTGCCTTCCTGTACTTACCAGTCTGCTTTTAAAGCTGGCTAGGTGTGGTGTTATTACCACCCACCTGACCTGCATCCTCATCCCTTCTGGACATGTCCCAGGCAGGCCCTGGGGAGAAGCAAAACCTTCAGGAAACCCCTTCCCAACACCCCAGGGAATGATAAACCACTTCAGACATCCTCCTTTTCCTTCAGAGCCAGCAAGGAACAGCAGCATCTCTTTTAGCCCCACTGTTAATCCAAGACCAACAAACACCAGCAACAATTTTCTGTAGCAAAACCATTTTGCAGCTGGGGACAGTGAACTGTACACTGGCAGGGATGGTTTGGGAGGGTGTTTGCTGGTGCCATTGTGTTGGTCAACAATGACCACGGGCACACGAGCAGCAGGGCCACCCCCAAGAAGAGAAGCAATAGGAACAAGACCTCCCTGTGCAGCCACGACAAACCCATCTGTGAAGCAGTGCCAGGCGCTCAGTTCTGTCTTAATTTTGGTCTTGGAAAAAAAGGGAAGGGACTGAATACACAGGGGCTGCACTCAGGCTGAGGCACACACCCATCCGAGCAAGAAAATTACACAGTAATGCTGCCAGGGTGTCCTGACTTCACTTCATCAGGTCTGGGCTTTCAGGGCTGTGATCCACTAGCCCCCGACCAGCAGCTGCTCCAGCCCTTTGATGGAGGTGCAGCATTTCCTGGCCATTACATGGGTAGCACTTACTGTGTTGGATGCCAAGGAAAGAAGTTCTCAGCTTGTCCCAGATGGTGACTTTTGTGCAGGATGGTTTTGCCCCATAGAATGGGGAACTCCCACTGGTATCCCAGGTGGAACCAATAGGTTTCTCAGCCCCGAGCCTAAAGCCAACCATGTGGAAAGCAGGTGATATGGGCAAGTTGTGCGTGACAGACACAGCACTACTGTGAGGCTGTGGATCCCAGTACCCAGCCCAAGGCAAGGAGGTCACAGTCCCAAACCAGGAGGCCAAACATCAGCTATCTCAGCCTCAGCTGACTCATGGTGTGATGGACCTCACTTTCTGTTGACCTGTTAGATTCTTCTGGTGTTGGCAGAGGGCAGAAAGACCATCATGCACCTGCAGCATCAGCCCAAAGAATAAATCATTAGTAAACAGCAAATTAACTATCTTCAAGTTGTGCCAGGAGGACCTCCCATGTTGTTTGTCAAGTGAATTTCTAAACTTAGCCTAGTTACTGTAAAAAAAAACTTTTGCAAGAAACTACTATCTGCAGCACTCAACTTCAGAGACATTTATTTCTAGAGCAGGCAGTAAAATTTCTCACCTTTCAAAGGCTCCAATTATATCTTGGTGGTGGCTGGAGCCAGTGGCCTTCACAGCTTCCTTGCAGGAAGTTGTGGGCTGCTGGTGAGAACCACAGCCCAGACAGTGCCACGGGGGGAGAGGTGAAGGGGCTGACACCCACCTATTGACCAAGGAGGTCATGGAGGATCCCATTAGTCTTGATGGATGCCTTCAGTAATACCCTGTCCTGGTAACCTCTGCTGGAAGCTAAACACCACATAGCTGCTCACCCACTGCTTCCCCCTCATCCTCTACCCCTCCCTGCTGGGGGATAGGAAGGAGAATCAGGAGGAAAAGAAAAAAAAGTGAGAAACCAAGAGGTGACAGTTTAATAAAACAACACAAAGAGAGAAGAAAACAACAGTAATAGCAATAGTGCTAATGAAATGATAGACACAGCAAGTAATAGAAACCAGGAAAGCTCTACCTGTGCCCAAAACATCAACTTTCCCTGATGCAGCTGCATCAAAGCAAGCTGAAAACAAGTACAATCACATTGCCCAGCCCTCCCCTTATATGGGGGCAGGATCAATGCGGGATGGACTCTCCCATTGGCTGGCTCAGCTGTTTATCTCTCTGTGGCCCCGCCCAGCTGCAGCCCCTCCCAGCTGATTGGCCCAGCACCCGCTGGTGATAATTAACCTGAACCAAATCCAGGATATACTCCAAAACGAATGGGTTTTACTTTGTGCTACAAAAGCATTAGTGCTGTTAGGGACAGTTGTTGATAGGACAAAAGGATCAGGATCCTGTCAGGACCTGGCCAGTTGCACCAGTAAAACTAGCAAATGGCAGCTTACAGAGCTGGGGCAGTGCCCAGGTGGCCTTTGGTCAGTAGCAAGCCCAGCCTGGGTGGTGGGACCCACACGTTGCACACTCCTGCCCGCACTCCCAATGGCCAGCTCCCCACAGCATCACTATACATAAAATGGGAAAATGTGGGGCTCTTCACTTTTAGTTTTTCTCTTGTCCTTGGAAATACTCCGGTGGTGATGGTGGGTTATGGGAGGATGTTGCACCTGAAGCAGAGGTGGGCACTAGGCATCGTGTGGAAGTCTCCAGGATGGTGGGCTCTGCTGGGGAGAACACAGCTGCCAGTCTCTGATGATAGACAAACATGCATCTGTCATGGGAACAATCCCATGGGTGGATTTTACAGCAACATCCACGGGTTGCAAACAGTCCTACAAGTCAGAGAGGTGTTCAGTGTTGTTGTGATCAGAAAGAGCAGGAAGGAGTAGTGAGGCACCTCACATTTAGTCTAAACCCCAGAGTTTGGGCTCGGCTTTACAAGCCGCTGGGTCAGCGCGCTGTCGCAGGCAGGCTGTGATGCCTCGAGTTGTGATAACGGATGGAGAAGACTTGTCCCTCTCCATCCTGTCCCGCTGACCTCTCTGCTGTGGTCCCTGCTCCCGCGGCTGCACATTCGGGTCACACACGAGCTGTGCCCCATGGCTGGCCCAACGCTCCTCCCTCCCAGCATCTCTCCCCTCCTCCTGTAGTCACGGCCCCGGCAGAGATGAACTGTTCCTCTGTGAGGAGCTGGTCCTGCACGGTCTCAGCTGCACTGCTGCTGCCAGATGGCCACAAACAGCAGGAACCGTGCCTGGGAGACACTGTCACTGACCAAGGAGGTTAGGAGGCAGTTTCCAAGAGGAGATTTGGTATGGGCCCGGGGTCAGAAAAAATCCAGTAGAAATCAATAACTGGACCCTTCATAGTCACCTCTTCAGCATGAGAGTTGAACTTTCTGCTCCTCTTCCTTCAAGGGTCATCTCGGTTCAGAAAGGGATTCAGCATTTACAAGGAGCTGACAATTAGCAACAAGAATGACTGAAATCCTTAGACTTCAGGACTGATCTCACTTGGGTTGCAGCTCAACAGGGTGTTTCACTCCAGGGAGATCACAAATAAATGTACAGGAGTTCAGCCTGGGTTTTCTCACATTATAGGATGTGGAGATTAATTCTTCTGACTTCTAAGCCAGAAGATCTCCTTTCATGATGCATGAGGACAAACCAAGCTCTGGATGTATTGGACCTCAACAGGGCTCTAGAAATGCAAAAAGCTGTCAAAATCCCCACTTTCCTCCCCTGCCGGGGTGGGCACCTGAGCAGCTGGAGCTGTTGGTGCTGTTTGGCGCAGGACTGGGGGATATTAACAGCTCTCTGCAAAGCTGGACAAGTTCCTAAAAGGGGAATATTTTATGAGAGCAACAGAAATTGTGCATTACCTGAGAAAAAGAGCTTTGATCAAACAGGGCTTTGGTTCTGTTTTATTCTACCTCAGTAAAGAGAAGGTCTCTGCTATGGAAAGCCCCTTCAGCCTCCTCCAGACATAGGGATGCTCATGGACCACAGCAGATCCTGTCCCTTGGCAAAGGACAAAGCCCTTCTCAGTCCTGTGTGGGCTCACGTCATCATCTGCCCCCTGGGTACAGGGGTTGAAGGGTGATCATGTCTGAAGCCAATAGATGGGAGAAACAAACATGACAAAGAAATCCTGCAAGTCCTGTTACGGCTTCTTCTGAAGCGACCTGCTATGGCAGTTGGTCTTAAAAGCATCGGTGGTCATCTCTGCCAAGAGAGTGCCGTGAACCCAGTGATTTATCTCTTTTTTTCCCCCCTGATGCTCATTAAAATGGGAATTTGCTGGCCCTGCTGCTGTAACCAGCTGAATGCGTGTGCTTCTTGGCTCCCAGCAAGGTCCTTGCTGCAGATACCGTGTGCTTTGGCAGCCGGGCCAGTCTGGGCTGCAGGATATTACGCCTGGCAGGGACACAAACCCCTTCCAGTTCCTGGAATTTGGATTGTCTCGTGGAGTGCTGATTAAGCAGTGCTTTCAATCTGCACCCAAGACAAAACCCTCGCCTTGCCTCCGTGCGGAGTCACGGTGCGGCTCAGCTGCTGCGTGGCAGCGGGACCTGCCGGGGCTCTGCTCTTCCTGAGCCCCGAGAAGACAACAACTCAACAAAATCTCAGATGCAAAGCTCTTCAGTTCGTGGTGCTGGATGAGCACTCGCACTCCGGGCTCCATCCTTTGTAAAACAAGAAACCATTAAAAACCCTCCTCGTTACACAGGCACAGTGCCCTCCCTACCTTGGTGTGCGCTTGGCAGCAGCTGCTCCTCCCAGTCTGCCCAGACAGTGTCCCCACTCTGCCCAGTTGAGATTGCTGCTGTGTGTCCCCACCTGCCTTTCTAATCCGCTGGGAAGGAAGCCACTTTTACCGGCCTTACTAATGAGAGATTTGAATGCTGGTGTCGAGCGGAGGGAGGCAGCCCCAGCATGTGCAGTGCCAGTGTGGTACAAAGGACCTTCCTGCAGCTGGGCCCTGGAGCTGGTACTCACCTCTGCATACAGGTGAACATAAAATAGGGGTGCTGGCACACTGGGGATGGTGCTTTGCCCAGCAACTGTGGAGAGGTGACTGCTGTTTTGGGGTGGTTTGGTGCTGGAAAGGTGAAACTAAGCTGGTTAGACCACCTACAACAGGCAGCCTGGAAAACTGGTGGGCTCTGGGAGACACCCTGACATGCCCAGTGCTGGCACATCACAGCTCCCAGCAGCATGCCCAGCCCTGCCATGCACAGGGTGCTGCTGCTCTCTGCAGCCAGGCATCCCCTCCCATGGTGCTGCAGGGGGCCAGAGGTGTCTCGGCAGCGGTCTCCCTGTCTCCTCACCAGCACAACCATCATCCCACCCGCTGGGTGGGATGGGGATGGAAACATCACTCCAGCACGTCTCCAGATGCTCCCCAGGGCTCACAGCATCTTGAGTTGTTTTATGGGAGAGCAGATGCCAAGAAAAATATACACGGGGACTATTTTGGCAGCAGCTGACAGCAGGGTGAGGCTGTGTTGATGTAGTACAGCAGCTCAGCACCTGGGCATTAGTCCTGCTCCACACTTTAGCTGCTCCTCCCAGAGCTCCTGGTCAGATTGTGTGGGTCCCTGAGGCAGCTGGCTGCAGCTGGCTGGAATGTCCCTGCAGTCCCAGCATGGGGCTGGAGCTGTATGGCCGGCATCCTCTATTCGCATCCCAGTCAAACCAGTGAGGACATGAAGCAGCGTTGCTGTGGGACTATCTTCTCCTCCTCTCTGGCAGCCTCCTTGTCTCCCAGCCTGAGCACCAGCCTACCCCTGGGTGTGCTCTGGTCTCAGGTCTGTGCCTCCATCTCTGTGCCTTCTGCCAGCTCAGGAGAAGCCTTGGTGCTCCCCTTCATGTACTCAAAAAGTCAAATCCTGGCTCCAAACTTGCCTGTGTCCTGGTGAACCCAGGGCTAGCAAGGCACAGGTCAAGCACCTTGAATGCTTTAGGTGGGCACTGTGGCATGGTAGGGTGACAGCAGCAAGCCCTGCTGCAGCTCACACGTGGCTGCTCGCTCTGGCTCCAAGCACAGTGGAAGGAAGAGATGTGGTGGGCATTGCAAGCAGCCCCTCCAGCCTTCCAGGCTCACATTTTTGTGACCTGTAATCATGCAGCAGGTCCCAGGCATTGTGGCTTCTTGGGGTGTTGTAGGGAAACACACTTGATGCTGCAGGATTGTCTATGGCTTTCAGACTTCTGCAGCCATTTCCCCTCCCTGGGGACAGACACCTGGACAGCGGTTGGGCTGCCTGGGAAAGCAGAGCCCACAGAGGAAGGGCTGTTTTCCCCTGGGATGCCCCTGGCTGCTCATTACCAGCCCAGGTCAGTGGCAGGGAGAAGGGGAGAGTCCCCACGGGCTGTGGCAAACCCCAGCCCTTGGGGAACCCAAGCAGTGCCCAGCCTGCCAAGCACCTTCATTTCTAACAGGGAGAGCTGCTGGCCCAGGGACACATACGGTCACCAGCTCCCCTCCCAGCACCCCCAGAAAGGGACATCTCTGCCATCTGCTCAGCTTGGACCAAAGTGGGGTGACCCGGGGCTCCTGGCAAGTGCCAGCCCCGCTGCCACCTCGCTGGGGCAAAACCCCTTTTGCATCCCTTGCCAACCTGGATTAGCTTCCCTGTCCACAGCTCCCAGCAGGGGGGTGAACAGAGCACTCTGGGGACATCTCTGCCTGCGGACAGCTTGAAACCCCCCCATCCAGCAGCCAAAGAGCAGCCCCTGTGCCCGCTGGAGGAGCGAGCGGGGCTCTGTCCGCTTCCCTCGGCGTGCCTGCGTGCGCCTCTGCGCGCGGATGCATGCACCAGCCTATAAATCTCCTAGCAGGGCTCCTTCCAAACTTCAGGGCTTTCCCTGGGGGAAGAGTTAAGATGCAGCTTTTGCGTCAGATGCCGCAGCGGGCTGCCCGCCGGGGCTAAGCTGAACCTCTCGCCCGCATCTGCCCCAGCAGGTCGTTCGCCAAGGTCAACCCCACCGGCTGCCACCGCTGCCCGGCTCAGCTGCTCTTGGCTCAGTCCTCAAGGTACGTAGTCGGGGGAACATCCTCCCCGCTGCTCCGGGGAAGGGCCGGCAGGGATGCTAGGAGGTGCATCGGCTGGCGGATGAGGAGATATTCCAACGTTTTCTTGGGGTTTTTAAAAATTATTCACCTTTTGCAGAGGTTTGTTTTTCTTTCCCGGAGAGAAAGAGTCATTAGGATTTCTCGACGATGCCTTTAAAACTCGCTGTGCTTTTCTTTATCTGTATGGGATTTCCATTTGTGCTGGGGATTTACTCAATGCACCGGCTGCTTGGGAAGTTACAGGGCAGGCGGCTGCAGGGAATATCTCAGCATGCTCCTAATTAGCCCCTGCCTGGCAGGTACGTGTGAGAAGTGAAAAATGGGGGAGATTTTGTGCCGATTTTGTTTGTTTTCTTAAGAAAAAAAACGAGAAAAGTTTCGCATCCATCGCCCTGCTGATCCTCAGGAATTTGTTGTGATAAATAAGGTTATCAAAAAGATTAATTTTAAACATGTCTATTGAAACGTAAAGAACAGGAAAATTTATTTTTGTCTTATTTTGGGAAGTGGTGTTTGCAAACCTGAGCGGTGCCTGTGTTGTTTTCTCTCCTAGATCCACACGCCGGCAGCAGGGACCAGCAATCTGCCCTGCCCTTGCTTAACTCCCTGCAGGAGTGGATAAGCCCCTAGCTGATCCTCGTGGCCAGGCTAACATGACTGTGCTCCACTTGCACCTGTACCTCACTGCCCTGGGCTTCTGGATGACCCAGCAGTCCAGCTCCTTTCTGCTGCCCAATGTCACCGAGCTCCTGTCCCCCCCCAAGGGCAGAGTTGTGGACCTGCAGTGGGGCATGGGGGTCCCCCGGAGCCGTCGGAAGCGATACCTCTCCCCGCACGACGTGGGCGTGATTTTGGACTATCACAACCAAGTGCGTGCACAGGTGTCCCCCCCGGCTGCCAACATGGAGTATATGGTGAGTCGGGCTCTGGCAGGGTGTTTTTCGAGTCCACGGCTCTTGGGTGCTGCAGTGGGGCCAAGGGGCTTGCCCGTGTTGTGGACACCCTGCTTGGTAGGGACAGGGCATTCACACATGGGGATGTCAGGGCAATGCCCTGGGTTCACAGATAAACTTCTGTCCTGGGAGGTGTTTTGCATCCCTGGTGCAGGGCAGACCCACACAGCCTCTGTGCAGCAGGGATGGAGTCCAAATGGGGGAATGTTTTCATCCAGGGGCAGATTTAGGACCCCTGGTCCAATGCCTAGGACATCTGGGAGCTTGCTGGCTGTGGGATGCCAGGATCCATCCAACTGAGCTGCAGAGGTACCATTAGGGGAAGGGAGGTGGCTACTAGCATGTAAAGCTCAGGTCTCAACCCAAAGCCCAAGTGGGAGCCTTTCTCTCACTGCAACCCTATCCCAAGCTCCAGGTTTCCTTGGGATCATGACCAAGGATGCCAGCTTGGGTCAGAGTGGGGCTGTGCAGCCTCCAAGGATTGGACACCTCCTTCAGATGAGGGCCACCCTGGACAGAGCTTTCCCCAGGTTGTCTCCACCCTGCTTGGAGCTCCTAACCCAGCCCTAAAGGGAGGAGAAATGGGGAGACATCAAGAGGAGGGATTTCCAGCTGCCCTATGGGATCCTTGGGGCAGGATGTGCCACATGCTGCTCTGCTCTCAGGGAGAGGACTGAAGCTCCCAAGGAGCAGCTGGGTGGTCTCTGGATGCCAGTTTGGGAGAAGCACACAGCAGCCCAGCTTGCTGGGTACCAGAGCGGGTCAGACATGCCCGGGAGCATCCTGCACTGCTTCTTGCTTGGCCTAAATTCCTGCTTTCCAAAATAACTTTCCCAGTCATCTCCCCAAAGCAGTTCAAGGTGGGTGAGGAACCTTTAAATAATGCATGAAGGAACCAGCTGTCCTCACCAGTTAGCCTGTGGCCCGGGCTGTGGTGGAACACTGGGACAGCTGTGAGCTGCAGCAGCAGGAGTGCAGGGCTGCAAGGATTCACCCCTTGGGCTCAGCTCCATCTTCTGCAGAAGGAGCTCGTTCCCAGAGGCAATCACACACTCAGGGCTTGCACTGCTCTGCCTGGACAGCGGGCACCCAACGTGCCCAGCAGCTGCAGTGGGCTGCTGGGGTGGTTCATCGCTCAGGGACACGCTGCCATGCTTCCCCTGGGCTTTCACCAGCCTGACATTTGAGTCATGCTTTTGGGACATCCATGGATGCTCAGAAACCCTCCCTGAGCCCAAGGGAGTGGGTTTCTCCTTTTCCTTCCTCTGGGCACCCAAAATCCCTGCCTGCCCTTTTGCTTTCCTCCTGGCCAGGTGTGGGATGAGCAGCTGGCCAGGGCAGCGGAGGCATGGGCCGTGCGCTGCCTGTGGGACCATGGGCCCCCCCAGCTGATGAAATATGTGGGGCAGAACCTCTCCATCCAGTCGGGCAGGTGAGTGCTCCTGGGGACCCCCAGCACCCCGTGATGTTGCGGGAGAGGGAGGAGCAAAGAGGTTCTGAGCTGGGGTTACAGAGGACAGGAGGAGGTTCCATCTCTTGTGGCGGGGTAAATGCAGGAAACCAGAGGTGCCCTCTGCTCATTTAGGGAGTATGGCATTAATGCCCTCTCTGCTGGGCTCGTGGACCTGGGGGATGTGGATCCTGGATCTCCACCATGCAGCTGAGCACTCAGGTGCTTCCAGCGAGGGCCAGGTTGTCTGGCCTTGGGCACAAGTGGATGTGCCACAAGGATGTCACTGCTTCTGTCCTACCCTGCTTCTCTCCTCCTTTCCCTCAACGTGGAGCCTTCCTCCCCCTCACTGATGATCTCCAGGGCGGAGGAGGTTCACCTTATGCATGGCACCTTTTGCAGGTATCGCTCTGTCATGGACATGGTGAAATCGTGGCACCAGGAGAAGCAGCACTACTCCTTCCCCCACCCCCGCGAGTGCACCCCCCGCTGCCCCTCCAAATGCAGCAGCTCTGTCTGCAGCCACTACACGCAGGTGAGTGCCACAGCCCCCCCTGACCCCTGCAGCTCTCCAGGACCCAGCTGCACACCGGGCAGCTCACGGCACTTGGGGTTGCTGCAGCACTGGGTGCAGTGAGCAGCCCTTCTCCCTGTGGCAGGTGGGATCTGGGGTCAAATCCTGGCAGCTGCCTGCTTCCAATGGTCTCGGCAGTGCTGGGCTAATGGTTGGACTCTATGATCTTAAGGGTCTTTTCCAACCTAAATGATTCCATGATTCTATGAAACCAGGCAGCAGACCTGGCCCCTTTGTGCTTCTGCCAAGCATGAATCCTCTCCTCTGTGATGGAGCAGCTTTATAGTGCCCAGCTGTGTCCAGCTCCCTGGGAATGCAGCCCCTTCAATTCATGGCACATCTACTGGCAGCCTGGCCAGCACAAGGTGGAAACCCTCCCTCTGCTTCTCTGCTCAGTGGCAAAGCTGTGACAACTCCTGATTACCCCCTCTGCACGGTTCTGACCTTACCTGCACATCGGCATCTCCGTGTGGCTCGTCCATGGGGATGCCCGGGGACACTGCAAGTTGCAAATGAGCAAGATGATAAATTTTTTAAGGGAGAAATTTAGCCTGGAGAGGCTTTAGGAAGAGTTGCTGGTTCTGTTTCACCTCCCAGTGAGAAGGGTAAGCTGCTGGCAGTGCTTATGGGTGAGGTTTGGGAACTAATTAAGGTAAATCAGAGAAGTGAGTCAGACTGTTGCTCATTGAAGTGAGTTTGGCAAACCAGCTCCTTGCAGGGCAGCTCAGGCTGCAGACAGAAGAGGGACAGTGAGGAATCACCCTCTGGTGACAAAGTACTGCCCATGATGGGCACAGCATCCAGCCCGAGAAATTTGGGCAGGCAGGATGTGATTCCATGCTGGGATGGAGCCCCGCACTGGGGTTCTGGATTGGCTGTCTGCAGCTTGTTCTCTGTCCTGGCGCAGATGGTGTGGGCATCCTCCAGCCGCCTGGGCTGTGCCCTCAGCACCTGTGCCAACGTCCGGGTGTGGGGCAGCACGTGGCGACACGCCGTCCTCCTCGTCTGCAACTACGCCATCAAGTAAGTGCGGGGGGGAAAGCTCCCCATGCCATCCTTCCTCCCTGCTCCAGTGTCGGCAGCGAGGCAGCGGTGCTCAGAGGTGACGTCTTCCTCTCGTTGTAGGGGCAACTGGCTGGGAGAAGCGCCGTACAAGGTGGGGCGGCCATGCTCAGCCTGCCCCCCCATCTATGGCGGGGGCTGCTCCAACAACATGTGCTTCACCGGACTCAAATCCAACCAAGTGAGCTGGTTCTAGGGCTGCGGCCCCATGAGGAGCCCCCGGGAATGGGGATGGGGTGAACTAGGATTATTTATAACCCTGACCACCCCCCAGCAGCCCAGCTGTCCAACCTGCTTCATCCCTAGTGCCATGTACGAAGTCACTTTTTTAACATACCTCTCCAGCAGTGCTTGCATTGTCTGGCTGCTTCCCACTTTGGGGGAAACAGGGACAGTTCAGGTCCCTATTTTCTGAAATAGGGGTGGATTAGGGGCACGTGGAGTGAGCGGGGCTGGCTGGTAGGGGCCCTGCTCTGCACCCTTGGGGAATTTCCCCACCGCCCGCCATGGCAGAGGCTGGTGTAAGCAGATACCACGATGTTTCCCTGCTGGCAAGAGGCTGGAAGAGGAGCGTGGAGCTCCGAGTGTCCCCTCGCTCCACGGCAGCACCTCCAGCCACAGGCCCCCAGCTCCAAGCCCTCCAATAAAGCAGCCTGGAGACCCCCGTGCTTGTGTCTGTGCTCCCTCACTCAGAGCCTGGACCCTGGGGGTCACACTGACCTGGCGCCTTCGCTCTGCTTTTTGGGGTAAACAGCAGAAGCCGTCGGCAGGTCCACGGCTGCGGGAGATGCCCGGGTGCTTTGCTCCATCGTGTGGGAGAAGCCAGCACTGCTGGGACACCGGGTGACGATGACTTCGGAGGGCCATGAGCTCCCTGCCCCACCCAGGCTGCCCCACGGTGCCCCACTGCCTTGCCTCAGCCCCAGCCCCACTGAGCACCCCCTTATCCACATCACCTCCCTCCCTAGGGCCTCTCAGCACTCTGCAAACTCACGGGTCCCCACATTCCCAGGCTTTGGGTCTGAGCCCCCGGCTGTAGATTCCTGCACCTCAGCCCAGCAGCCCCCTCCCCAGTCACCCTGCTCCGCTGCACAGTCCCTTGGGATGTGCTTTTCCATGCACATGTCCCTAATTTTGTCCACTTGGAGCTGCAGGGTTTCAATAACCAGGATGCTGGGGGTATTGGGATTGGCAAGGACCCCTCAGGGGTCTGACCCTCTGGAGACACATGGGAGATGTGGGAGGATCTGCGCTGCCGGCCGATCACTTTTTCAGCTCCAGCTCTGGATCCTTCGCATATTTGGCATCATCGCAGCAGCACCTCTTGCAAATGGTCCTGCTTGCCTTAGTGCATCCCCCCAGGGAGCAGGGGCTGCTCCTGCCACAGAGCCACCAGCAGCACAGGGTCTGCCACAGCCTCACAGGAAGGTTGGGGACCACACCTGAATGTCCTACCACCACGAAGTGCCCGGGGCTCCTCCTGGGTGCTGTGCTCCCGGAGGGAGAGCAGATGTCCAGGAGCGGCTGCAGCACCTCGGGAATGCCCGCGATGTGGAGAGCAGAGGGAGACAGGGAGGAGCTGCTAACACCTTACGCCCCGGCTCCATACTCAGGGTACCACGCTGCAGCATCCCTGCAGCTCCCCATCCTCAAGTGACCCCTCTGGTTTTGCACTGAGTGGACAAGCCTCGACTCATGGCTGAGGCACTTTGTCCCGTGCACCTCAGCCAAGCTCTGCTCTGCCCGTGCCAGTGCATGCCAGCCCCCCATGGCTCGTTCCATGGCCCCTGGCCCCCCATCAGCGCTTGCCCCTTGCAGGCTCAGCCGTGGTTTTCCCATCGCGGGCGGGCGATGGCACAAAATCCAGCAGCACTCGGGGCGCTGCGGAGCCAGAGCCGGCAGCACCATCCCCCCCGCAGCCTGGGGTGAACCCCAGCCCAGCGGCTGCCCCAGCCTTGACACCGGGTGGAAACAGGAGCCCCAAAAGAGTCCAGTAAAAGCCATGTTTGAGTTTCTAGCTTGGCAGCAGTTACTATAGCTACAGCAACGGCACCTTGCAGATTGGTTTCCATAAGAGCTTGGTTACTATTTAACATCTCCACCCACATTAGCCCTGATTAAGCGAATCAATAAGATAACAGGAGAGGCAGGTTTCCTCGCCCTGCCTTTCCGCACTCCCTCCTGCCTTCACCTAGTTCCTTAGTGAAAGACATTTTTATTTATTTATTTAGATTTCTTTTTATTCCTCCACTTCCTCTGGTTTTCGCCCCAAGTCCCCATAGCAGTAGCCGGCGAGACATGGTCAATGTAAGCACCCAGCTAAGCGCTAAGATGGAGGCTCCATATGGTGAGTACAGCATTCCCAGCGCCCGCGCTGCCGCCCCGCCGTCGCTCGTGGGAAGCGGGGCTGGGAGTGGGCAGCAGCCCCCGGCCCCACGGCCCGGCCCCGCCGCGCTGCCCAGCCCCCACTGGCTCAGGCACCTGCACAGGCTGGAGATGCAGGCAGAAAAAAGCTCCCCAGTTGATCTTTATATGATATAAATACATAGCTGTGTATTTTCTCTCTTTCACTCTTCTCGGCTCGAAGGAGGTGGCACGTGCCCAAGGGAGCAGAGTGGGCTGACCTGCTGGCAGAGGGGCCGCAGGTTCGGCAGCAGAAGTGGAAGCAGTTTAGAAAGGAGGTGATGTGCTGGCTCTGGACGTGCAGCCAGCCCCAATGCGAAGGCTGCGGGTGGCCCATGGCACACTCAGGCTGCGTGAGTGGGCACAGCGGGTGCCCACCAGTGGCACTGCTCTTGTGAAGGGCCAGGCTGGTATTATGGCTGGGCAGGTTTCCCAGCAGGGAATGTTGTGCCCGGATGAACAGCAGTCTCCACTCGCCGTGCTGAGCAGCACAATGCTACTTGGGGCACCCCGGCTGCAGGAAGAGGCCCACCAGGTCTGTGCCCGTGCTCCCTGGGTGACATGGTGGGTACCAGCCCGAGGCAGCCCCACACCACTGCTCTGCTTGGCCGTGCCAGGTGCCAGATGCCAACAAATGCGCACTGGCGCCAGGGGAATGGGTCCTCCTGCCCTGGCTGTCTTACCCTTGGGATGGGTCCAACTGTGCCAATGCTGCAGCTTCTCTGCATGGCAAGGGGCTGGGGATGGTTTGGTCCCATGTCATCTGGAAAGCTCAGTTCCCTGGATGTGGCCAGGGTGTGGGGTGAGGCCGCAGCAGATGAGTTCTCACAGTTATGAGACTCTCCATCACTTCCTTATGGCTCTCATTCCCTCTTCACAGCTCTCCATCACTCTCTATGGCTCTCCAGCACTTCCTCACCACTCTCCAACACTTTCCATGCCTCTCCATTGCTTCCCCTGGCTCTCCATCACTCTCCATGGCTCTCCATCATGGTACCTTGCCTCTCCTCACTGTATTTTTCACATGCTGCTCCTCTTTAGCCACGCCCCACTCACAAACATGCCCAGCCCCACCAGCCCATGCTCCAGCCACTGATGTGCTGCAGCCAGGCCCCAGGAGGGCTTGTGAGACTCGCAGGCCACCTCCTCGTGCTTTGTTCATGACTCCATTCTGGGTGGTGACTCCTCTTGCTCCAAGCCTGCAGCCTCCTACAGGTGCTACCTCCAGCCCTAACCCACCCTTGTGCTGGGCATCTGCAGTGCAGGGAGGCCTCCTTGCCCCAGGGCCCAGCACTTCAGTGCTCCCCAGATCACTTTATTTTCGTCTGGCATGGCCCCGCGGTAAGCCATGGGCAGACACGGAGCTCATGGGCATTTTGGTGGGTCCATGGTCCATTGCAATGGAAACATGTCAGAACTGCACAGCACCTGCAACAGCGTTGCTGGGCTGAGCTGCAGCAGGGAGCTATAGGCAGGCAGTTGCAAAATACCGAGTTTCAGCCCATTTTTACCAGGTTGGTTGGTTGTATGTCTCAGGCCCGCAGGAGCCGGGGCTCTGAAGGAGCTTCTTCCACCCATGCCTCTGAGCTGCAGTAGCCACAGCAGGATGGGGCCCTGCAGAAAGCTGGACTCAGAGAAACGTTGAGTTTTTGGTCCGTTCAGTGCAGGTTGTGGCATCGCGTCCAGATGGTACTGTTTGGAGAACATGGAAGGAGCCGTGCGATGAGGGCTGCTCCTGAGCGGGTGAAACCAAGGTTTGATGCCTCTGAGATGTACAGAGGGTTGGATCCTGGAGCGAGGGCTCCTCCGTGGGCTGGCCGACTTCTGTCTCCTTTGCAGGACAAGGGGAGGCTCAAGTGATGTTCCCATCAGTCTGGGAGACTGGCTGTGCACAGTGGCCAGGTCTGGGTGTCCCCTGAGCTGGGGCAGCTGCGGGCAGAGCTGGGGCAGCTGAGGGCCGAGCTGGGGCAGCTGTGGGCAGAGCCGGGGCAGCTGCGGGCAGAGCCGGGGCAGCTGTGGGCAGAGCCGGGACAGCTGCGGGCAGAGCCAGGACAGATGCGGGCAGAGCCGGGGCAGCTGCGGGAAGAGCCGGGCGCTGCAGGGCGGCTGGGGAAGGTCTCGCTGCACATCCCACCTGCAGCCGCTCTCCCCATCTGCTCCCATGGCCAAACAAAGGCGCGCTCCAGCGGCACCCTCTGCCTGCCAGCCCCTGCGAGGCTGGGCTGCCGAGCCTGGGGCCTTACAAGGGGGAAAGAGAAAAATAATAAGAATAAAAAAGCAAGACGGGCCTCCCAAACCAAAGCAAGAGGAAACTCAGAGTGTTGGCAGGAGGAGGGGAGTCCTCATAAATAAAACGGGTGAAGGAGTTATTCCAATAGAGGCGAGGAAGGGCTGGCAGGGATGGGGGACCAGGCAGCCCCTGGCTTCCCTGGGAGCCCGCAGATCTGCAGGCTGAGGCTGGGCAGCAGGTTGGGCACAGCAGCTGAGATGTGCTCTGGGGCAGACAGCAAAGAGGCGGCCAAGCCCTTCCAGCATCATCAGGAAGTTTATTCCCTTGCAAAGCAATGGGGTGCAACACAGAGTGGTGTCAGTGCTGAGCCCCAGCTGTGTCCACACTGAGCCTGTCGTGCCCCAGAAGCACTGCCCTCCTGGCTGGCCAGCTCCCAGCCCTTGGCAGGACAGGCCACCCCAGCTGGCATTGCACTGGCATTGCTGGGATTCAGACAGTAGATGCACATCAGATTCCACTAGATGAGCCTTTGTCCTTGGAGGGCTCATATAGTTATTTTTGGTTTCTTTTGATACAAAAATCAGAATTTTTCCATCTCTGTATCTATCCCAGAGGCTTCAGCATCTATATGAAGCCAGGGATATATTCTAAGGGGAAAACTGGGCACCAGCATTTGACCTCAGGATGGTGAGTGGGTTTAGCCTGCTCTTTTCAGTGACAGCAGCATCAAGAGCAAAGAGTGGGGCATCTGCCCACTGCAGCTACTGCAATCCTCCCCATCCATCCCTGCCCCAAACTGCCACCAGCATTCCCCATAAATCATACCTTAGCGGTACTTATTTCCCTCGCATCAGACCTGTGCCTTGTGTAAAGGACTTGGAGGATGCTCTGCCAGGCGGTGACAAAGGTGCCAGGTTCCCAGCACTCTGTGTGGGTCCTTGGGTGAGAAGGGAGCAATGCTGCAGGTCACAGAGAGATGCAAGGCTAGGGACATGTTCAGCATCCTCACCGGCATCCGCTTAGGACAGGCTGCCAGCTGGAATGAGCTCCTCTGGGCAGCCTGTGCCAAAACCCCCAGGGAGGCTGCAGATGAGTGTGCAAGAGGGGAGGGGATGGAGAGCAGGTGAGGGGATGGTCCTTCCTCAGGCAGCGAGGAGCAGATAAGCCCCCAGCTCCAACTTTATCCTCCTGACGATACCTGGGTGCAATCTGGGCAACCGCCCCTAATCGCAGCACAAGCAGCACCTTTTCTTCACGCTTCAGGAGCGACTGTCAGAGCTGGGGATCCCCAGGGCCAGTGGTTACAGCAGGGACCAGCGCATGATCGGGGCCAGCTCAGTAAAGCAGCTTTGGAAATTCGCTGAAAAATGTGAGACGTCAGAGCTGCTCAGAGTTTTGGTCAGATGTGGCGAACAGTTTCAGCTGAAGAATAAAGAAAAAAAGGCAGAATTTCTGAGTATTTTTACTTTTCACTGTAAAACAATTATTTTTCATTGCCAAGTAGATAGAATTTTTTGTAGGTTTCCCCTAGATGTGGCCCAAACTGAGATTTTTTCCCTTTGATTTCTCCTATCAGCTGCTATTTAACAACTCTGTTCTCTCCTTGTGCTCTGTGTCCGTGTCCGGGATGCTGTCAGGGATCACTGGGTGTTAGGACACCTAGCACAGCCTCATTCTCTGTCCCCACTCCTGTTGTCCCCGACGTTTGTCAGAGGTAGCCACAAGACTGATGCTGACAGGGGCAGCACTTACCAGAGCAACACCCGGCTGAGCAGGGTCCTGCCGCACCCAGCAGTAAGCACTGGCATTTAGATGGGATGCAAAAGGGACAATCACTGCTTTAGCCACCTTCGACCAGCCCTGACTGATGTTTGCTGGTGCTCGGGGCAGTTTTCCTTCTGAAAGAGCCGTGAATGCTCCCCCATGGCAGGGGGCTGCAGGGATGCTGCTCCTTGTCGCAGGGCTGTGACTTCCATCCTTGCCCCGGGCACTTATCAGGCCAGCAGCACACCCTCAGCTTCGGCTTCCCTTGAAAACACTGTGATATTTTTATAAGGGGGAGTGAGCACAGAGGGCTGCTGTCAGCAGGCAGCAAGCTCCAGCTCTGGAAGGGGAGCTGCATGTGGCTGGGGAAGGTTTGAGGGGTGCCTGAGCTGTCCTGAGCCCCGCGGGGCAGCTGGTAGGGCTGTGTGCCAGCCGTGCTCTGTTAGTCTTCTGCTGACTCCTAAGTGGCATTAAAAATTATGTTTGTTTAAAGTGAGTGCAAAGAGGTGGTGAGTGATGGTGGTCCCACAGACGGCAAGGTCTGGGCAGTTTTAAATATAGCAATATTTGCAATGTGAGCAGGGCCAGCAGCAGGGGACAGGGCAGAGCCAAGGGGTATACCGGGCTGGGGAGACGTCTGCAAGTGCCTCTGCCAGCAGGCTTGAGGTTAGAATGGGGCAAAGACTGCAAAAAACGTCCATGACTGTTTGTGTTCAGGCTCATTCTGTTTGCTTTCCTCAAATATTCAAGCAAACAAGGCTCCTGGCAGAAATGTTTATGGAAATGGCAAATGTTGCAGAATTTCCATGGAAGGCAAATTTCAAGGTAGTGGCTGTATCATGAACCCAAGGCTGAGGGCTTCGCTCACCTGTGCTGGGCCAAGGCACCACACTCCCACCAGGGCCTCTAAGAAAAGCCAGGTCCCAGAAGTAATTACTTCCAGGAAACGGCTCCTGTCCAAGCTTCAGCTGGAGCATCAACAGAAATTACCCAGCAAAACCCTTCAGGAAATACATGCCTCAAAAAATAATGCTGGGCTCTGGATGATGCACCAAGGGTGTGAGAGGAGCAGCTCCATGCAGAGCAAGCAGCTGTGGAAAGGCACCAGCAGTCAAGGAGCGGATGGATCCTGGCTCCAAAAAGCTGAAGAGTCTGTGGTGCCCCACCAGACTTTCTATTCTCAAGCTGCAACTGCTGGAGGGACTCCAGAGGCATCCCCATAGTACCAGAAGCCCCAGTGTTGAGGGATGCCTGTGGACCATCACTGTGGACTCAAGCCTCCTGAGACCCAGCACCAAGGTGTCCGTGTGGGTTCAGCCAGTGCCGGCATCCCCTGTTGGGAAGGGGATGGAGGTGGGGAATGGGTCATCCTGTGTGCCTCCTGACATGGGTCACCATGTGTGAGCCATCTCCTCTACAGTGATGCTCTGGGAGCCCCGATACCTTGTCCCGCTCTGGACAGCCAAGCTGGTTTGACACCCCAGTTTTCATCACATCCCCACAGACCTCTGACCTTGCTCATCCCATCTCAGGCTGCCCAGGGCAGCACATTCCCTGCGGCTTTGTCCATCTACCCTAAAACTCATCTATCAGGGTGAGTGGCTCAGCTCCTGCCACTGAGCGTGGGGCACCTGAACCCACCAACATGGGACCAGCAGACACCTTTCACCTGCCTCTGCACCAAAAACCTGTCCCAGACATGGGTGTGTGCGAGATTTTATAGGTGATAACCGCAGGGAAAGTGGGAAACGCAAGGAGAGCTGTACACTCAGCTTCCTGGCATGGCCCAGAGCTCTGGTTAGGAGAGCCAATGTCAACAGATAGACCTGAAGGAAGGAGCAAAACCAAATATATGGGCACTTCTCAGAACAAGAGCTGTAAAACCTGCACAAACCTGAACAAGTGCCACAACACCTTTTTATATAGTCAGAATCAACAGTCGAGCCCACTCGACGTGTTTGCTGACACATAAACGACAGCCACTGCGTCCATGTTTATGGCCCAGCACCGTTCACAGAGGCTGCAGAGCCTGGCTCGGCCACTTCTCTCCCCTTCTGCTCCCAGGGGAGGCTCAGCATTTTCCCTCACGGTCCCCAAAGACTTGATGCCCCATGAGAAGAAGTTGCTGCTGCTCCCCTCCAGTGTGCCAGCCTGCCCTGGTATCCAGCTGGCTGGGCAAGTCCTGCATCCCACCCTGTCATCGGGTCCACCCCACCACCCCTGTGAAAAGCAGCAGCTCAGCCTGGAAAGAGGATTCACTGGTGCCAGTGTCACCCAAGGAAATCCACCCATGGGCTGTGCAGCTGAGCAGGGTGTCAGGTTAATGGATAGAGTGACACTGAGGGGCTCAGCAGAAGGTGTAAAATAACAGCCCCATGGAAAAAAAAAACCTGCCCGTGCTGCAGGTCCCCATCCTGCAACCTGTGTGGCTACTCGCTTGCAGCCACCACGGCTCGGGAGCAAGTCCTGCCCCATGTCCTGCTCCCAGCCCATGCAAGGAGCCTGGCCTCTGGAGGGCAAAGGCATTACCAGCAAACCAAGGGTGGAATAAGGAGTCAGGTGGGGCAAGGGGACAAAGAGCCAGGCTTCAGATCTACAGCCCTGGCTGCTCCCCTGCCTGGAGTCTGCTGCCTTCAAGGACTAAATGGTGGTGGGACAGAAGTGGTGGCTTTGCCACCGTGCGGACACTCTGGCGGAAGCAGAGCCGGGTGCTGCTTGCAGCTCCATCTGTGGGTGTCTGCCTGGGGACTGACAGAGTCTGGAAGAAATCTCTGTTGACCTGGGTGTGTTTCCCTGTTACAGGCATTAAAACTGGTGTGGAAACAGAGAGGTGAAGGGAGGTGCCATGGGGTTACTCACAGTTCAGACCTGGCCCTGCCCTCAATCCTGCTCCATGCAGGCATGCCAGGCATCTACTCCTGTCACCAGTGCACCCTTTACCTGAGCACAGAGCTCTCCAGATTAATTTGAATGCACCCCAGGCAGCCCTGGGTAGGAGCAGAGGCTCATGGAGATGGGACAGGAATAGTTTAGAAATGGTTTTCCTCCATTAGACTCGTACCTTTGAGATGGCACTTGGAATATGACATCTCTGGAGGGCAGGAACAAGCTCTCTCCTCCTTGGCACAGCAAAAGGAGTGGCAGGCTCGGCAGGAGGAAATCCATCTGAGGAAGAAGGAAAGTGCAGGAAAATGAGTGTTTCAGATGGGCTTGGGCCAGAATTGGTTCCTCCAGGTGCAGAGGCCAGTGAGGCCATGCTCGTTCCCAGCCCGGGTTGGGACCACAGCCTTGTAGCACTGGGCTGCATCATAAAGGTGCCCAATTCTCTCTTTCAGCATTCAATTCATTGCTGGGCATCTATGAAAACCCAGTGAAGTGCCACTCTAATCCCTCACCTAATTTTCCTCCTCCTTGCTAAGAAGGACCACACATGCCAGCACACGCTGCCTGTAGAGGAGAAAAATATCGGTGCTCAGCAGATTTCACACTCCCCTCTGGACCAGGGCCAAACAAGTCAACACGAGAGTGTCACAGCAGCTTCACCTCCAGAAAAACACAGCAAGTGCAGCACTGCAGTGGCGGAGAAGAGTTTCTTGTAATCTGACAGTTGGAAAATCCCTTTTCTTCCTGCTGGGCTTGCCTTGGCCCAGCTGCAGTGCAAGGCTTTAGCCAAAATCTGGGGCTGCCTGGGATGTGGAGGCTCCTGGATTCCCCATTGACAGCACCTCTGTGCACAATCTATTAATAAATACCAGCCCTGAGTTTTCCAGTTTCCTTGAAGGATGGGGAAAGGAGGGCACCAGCACAGAGCAGGATCTCTGTGAGAGGATCTGTGTGAGAGCTCCAGCAGGAAGCTCAAGGAATGGTTTGAACCACTGGAAATGATCTCTGGGGTCTGCAGGACACAAAGCTCAGAGCTGCCCCAGGATGGGGAGCACCATGTGCACAGCTCCCCATCTGCTACTCTGCTTCGCCCTTGATTGTCTCATCCAAACATGTCGTGACGGTAGCTGGAAGGGAAGACAAAGGTTATTTCTCAAGGATACGGTGTTCTAGGTATTTATATAGAAACATTTTAAAGTGAAAGCAGCCAGCCTCTCCACGGAGAGGGAGCCAGACCCACTCCCACTGTTAAACACACCCAGGCACATCTTCTGGAGCAGCCTCTAGAGCTGCACGTGCGTTCAGGCACCTCCTGCTCTGCAGAAACGCAGTGAAGCCAGAGGCCAGGGTGAGGGCACCCTGGAAAGGTGGCCCAGAAAGCAGCGGGCACTGCCGCAGGCACCAGCAGTGGGGTGCAAACCCAGAGCCACCTTATAATTCCCCTCGGGGTAGTGGCCAGAACCCTTTAAAACCTGTGGCTCTGCAGCACAAACTCCTGCTCCCCATCAAATCTCATTGTGACCAGCATTAAGGGATTAGCTGGTCCCTGCCGCCGCACCACAGCCAGCTCCTGGGCATGGCTCGTGCCCGCAGCCCACAGGGGGTTCGCCGGCTGGACAGCCCTGTGAGAGGGTGAGACTCCCCTAGCTCTGCCCGCAGAGCTGAGCACCCCTGGAAGATGAATGGCAGCAGATACGACCTGCTCCAGGAAACACCAGGTACTCCCCGTGCTCCCCCTGGCACACACAGCAGGGAGAGAAGTAGCTGCATAGCCAGCACTCTGGAGGTTATGTGAATTGAAGGGCACTGGCAACCCCCAGGGTCTCCAGTGGGGTTTCAGAGCAGTTGAAATATGCTCATCCTCCACATATATACTGTTGGTCCCCATCTGAGGGGACCCCCACGTCTCTGGTTTCTGGTTTGCTTTGTATGGAGTGAACACGCCAGGTTTGTGGGTGGCAATGGCTGGTGTCCCCAAGCTCGGTCCTGGGGCTCTTGAGGGAGATACACCAGTGTGGGCAGCACGGTGGAGAGGGTGCTGTGACTCCTGGGGCAGAGGTAGTGGAGCCAGGCTGGCGTCCGAGGGACACCCCAGTGACTGCCCACACCATTTGGGAAAAAAATTGGTCGTTCTCAGCCCAGTTCCCCATCTCTGGAATGACTGCCCTGCACTGCAGCCTCAGCAGACCCGGGGACAGATCCTGCCTGTGTGCAGCACAACCTCATCTCCTGCCCCTTCACCAAAGAGGTCTGCCATGGGACTTATCCAGCACTCATAATGAAAGCTTAAAAACAACTAAGAGAAAAACACTTCTAATGCAAACCTTATCAGTTGCACAGAGCTCTTACCAGAAAGGTTTCTTGGATCCCCCACCTCTGCACTCAGCCTCTTGGCCCCAGCACCCACAGGGACCCTGTGCAGAGGTGAGGCAGTGGGGAGGCTGGCTGGGCTCAGGGTGCTGCAGGGGGGTGTGTGGGCACTCAGACATGTTTTAAGCATCCCAAGACCCAAATTGCTGCACCTCACAGAGCTGCATCCACAGAACACCCCACCAGCCTCAGCTCAACCTGAGAGATTTTTGCAGAGCAAAATCCCTGGGGCTGCCCTTGCTTGAACAATTTTGCCTAAGCAGGGATGGCACTAGTGCTGGGGTTTGTGCCTTCTGGAACAGCCTGCACCCTCAGCCACCATCCCATGAGACAAGCTCCCCACACCAGTGCCTTGCAGGGAGCCACGTGCTGCAAGCTGCTCCCAGCACATACCTGGGCTTGTTATCAGCTGGCAATTGGTTTAGAAAAGTTCATGGCTTTGGTGTCCCATGATGCATTTACTAGGAATGGTTCATTTCCTCAAATGATGTAGTTTATGGGCATAAAATATTTTAACTTCTTTATGATACAAGAGGCCAATTGCACTTGGCCTTGCAGGAATGTAAAGGGACAAATAATGGTGTAATCCTGTCTTGGATACATAGGTCAAATACTCAAAGGCTAATAATCACTTCACCACATTGCTTGTTAGTGGAGAGCCAGGCAGTTAGTGCTGCAGTGTCCTGGCCATGGGTTTATGGGACTGTGGAGATGTCTGATCCCATCCCCTTACTATCCCCTAAGCAACAAACCTGGTGTGTAGAAAACTCCAACGTTCCCATACCTTGCTTTCTGCCGTATGCTTTTGTTTCTGTGGCAGTAGACAGGACGGTTGTGTTGCATCAGGAAGAGCAGTGGTGGTCACAGGCTTCAGGGGTGTGAAGCTGCTGTGAATGTGGAGCTCCTGAGTACTGCTGTGCTCTCACTTAACCTTCTGGCACTTGCTGTGCTCTGGCAGCTGAGGACACTGGGGACAAAACAAGCTCTTCAGGGCACTAGCAAACTCCTGTGAAGAAAAAGCATTTTGCACTAACTTGTTTCCTTCTGACTCCACAAACCAGAATCACTCAAATTTTAACTTGCCACCCATTTCCACCCCCCCATGCCCAGTATACCTTTCCCAGTTCACACCTGACCAGTGCTCCCATTTATGGCAGCCTTCCTCCTTCTTTGTGCTGTCTTCCATCAGATGTGCAAGTGACACTTTCCCGAAATGCTCCCCCAGAGCCCAGCTCCCAGTCAGGGCTAACTGTGCCAGCCAGTTTGGGGCAGGAGGAGGGCAGATGGAGCAGCCCACAGCTATCATATTCAGGAAGATGCTCTTTGCTCTTGAGGAGCCCTTGACTTCTCCTCCTCTGGGGACATGGGCTCAGACTGTCCCCCTGCTGCCCTCACACCCCACTGCAGTTCTCCCTCCACACCCTGAGCAGCTTTGCAGTCTTTTGCCTTAATTTCTAGCGATGGCTGATCCCGAGAGCCCCAGCAGCAACTGGAGGTCACTTCCAGGCGTGGCTTGCTGATGCACTCACCTCCACAAAAAAAGATAAAAGAAATTTCAAAAAAAGTAAAATTTGCTTTGTAACCTTTGTTGATTTTGGCTGTTCTCCTTCTCCACCTATTGCTTCACCAGCTGGAATGATTCAGGGGCTGTTTCGTATGTGCATAATGAATGTAGAAAGTCAAAGAAAACTAAAAGCCCTGCAAACAGCTGGCAGGGGTGAAGGGAGAGACTCGCCTGCCTGCCAGACTGAGAGCTCCACAGGGATCTTTTTCCTGGGAAGCAGCAAGATTACTTCAATTCCAAAGGGATCGTACCCACCTGCTAAACAAGTTCTCTCCAGGTCCAGATGTGAGCTGGTGAGATTCCTGCCATAGTAAATGCATGAGCTGGAGAGGCCTGGAAAGCAATAGGTGCTCATTGCTGGCAGCAAAACCACCCTCCAGTGCTGCTGCTTTCCTGTGGCTTCTGCTTCCCAGTTGAAACGGGGCTTAAACCACTGGATTCGAGTTGAGCATCTGCCAGCGTAGACAGTGAATCTGGCACGACACATGGCAGAGTCAGAGCTTTTCTGGATTTCCTCCCAAATAGGCAGAAGAGTGTTTTGCTGGGACGCGTCCGGGTCTCCACTGGGTTGGGGTTTGGATGGAGTGCAACTCTCGCAGCGTAGGGTTTTGGTGGGGCAAGTGGGATCAGCGGTGGGAGCTGTAGCTTGGGCCAAGTTGCAGCCTGTGGTGTAATGAAAGAAGATGAATCTAACAGTTCCTCTTCCATGCTTGGTCTCGGTCTAGTTGCGTGATTTTGCATAAAAACACAGCAGCCAGTTTTCCAGAGTCACAGGTGGGTCCCAGAGGGGAGATGCTGTTTCCGAGGGCTGCGATGCAGGTCGAGCGATTGCAAACACAGCCCAGCAAAGGCACTGGCATTTCCAGGCATGGCTGCCCTTCTGAGAACAGCTCAAACTCGCTGTCCTTGCAAAACAACAGCTCTCAAGAGTACTAATAATTACTTCCTCAAGCGCCTTCATTAGACAGGATAATAAACCCCTTTCTGGTCCAGGGATGAAAGGCACACATGGTGTTGTCGCTGCCATGGTATATGCTGCAATGGCTTGTCTGTCCCCATGTTTGCAGTTCTTTCCCTACTGCTTTTTCATAGCAGCTATTTATTTTAGCTCCAATAATTGCCTCCAGCTCCAACATCCACCCCAGCTTTGGCTGAAATGCACATGTTGCTTTTGGAGAGGAGTTCAAGCAGAGCCTGATACCTCCTTTGAAGTGTCTCTTCCTCATGTCCAAAACCCGCCTTGATTCTCCATACAGTGATTTTATGGCCCGGGGGCCTGGACAGTTCTGGTTGGTTTGGCCACTTTTTGATAACTTTGGCATCGGCGAGGAATAGCCTGAGCTTGCAGTGAAGCTGCCTCTGTCACCTTTAGCTGTGCCAGGGAGCCCAGGATGCCACCACACATCACAAGATCACCAATGACAGTGTGTCTGGGGTCTGCTCAGGCACTGCCTGCTCTGGGCATTGCCCTCACCTCCAAACAGCGTCTGTCCCAACCACAGCAACAGGCGCTTCGGTGCTGGGGAAAATAAATCACCAAGAGCAATTTGTTGTTGAACAGGACGATAAAATGCCTGTGCCTTTCCCTGGGCACGAGCCTGGCACGTGGCTGTGGTCACCTCCTGCCTCTCTGGGGCTGGACCTTTCTGATCCACCTCCCTGTATGGGAGGTGGTGGATCTTTCTGGTTCACGTCCACAAAGTGTTTTGCCAGGGCAGGGACGTGAAGTGTACAGCTGGCAAGGGGCAAACGGACCCTAAACAACTCCTGCTGAATCATCAGTTTTCCTGTAGATTTCTCACTGCCGCTGAGGACATTCTGGGAATGAACAAGGGAGCAGAACCCTATCTGTGTGTCTGTCATATGACTGCCCAGAGCAGAGGCAAAGATACACTGCTTGAACCAGGGTCCTGTTTCAGCTGCACTGACCTGCAGCCCCCCAGCCCCTGCCAAATTCCTTGGAGCTGCTTATTAACACACTGCCAACTCTGCTCCGGAGTCACAGTACCTTGAGGCAGAAGGCAGAGGGGTTTGACAGTGTGGCCTAAATATCCCTGTTTACAAAAAGTCTGACAGAACACAAGCCCTTGGCTTTATCTTTCCCATTTGGAAATAGTCACAGAGCAAATATACTTAAGGCACGAAGGGAGGGGGATTTATATTGACTTTAGGAAAAGCTGTTCTTTAAAAACAGGAAAAAAGCTCATCCCCGAGCTGTACAGACTGGCTGCTAGACCCAAAAGTCTTGCGCGGAGGCTTAAAGCCTGCCTGCTAATCTGTAGCAGTTCTGTGTGAGCAAGTCATGCAGTAAACTGCTCTCTGTTAATTTTTTAATGCAGAATAAACAGGTCAAGAAATGATTAGCATGAGAATAAGTTGAGCTTAATCAGAAAAGATGAGAGGGAAGAGGCAAATTGGAGTTATCAGTTAACCATGCAGAGTGGCTCTGCCTCCACAAGCTCATGTTTCCTCCAGTTTTCCAGCTCCTCTGAAGCTGCCTTTTTTTTCCCTTCCCTAATTTAAATGAAGAGCTAAAATTGCTGCTATAAGCACAATGCAAGCCCTTGTTTCTCCTTCTCATTTTCTATCTGCAATGGCTGCCCAAATGAATTGCAGGTGATAAGGCTCCTACCTGGTTATTCCCGATGATCCTTCCCATTCCACGTGGAGAAAGGGAGCTGCTGACATTAAGGCTGAAACATGCAAAATCCACTTTGTACAAGTACGAGCACTCTGCTCTGATGCAAAAGTCTCAGTGCGATCCTGGAAGACCCAGGGACTGAGCGGAGACATCCGTGGGCAAGGGGAAGAGCAGCACTCGGAGCTGCTTGGAGTGGAGTTTGGTCAGTGGTCGGAGATCTATATTCTCAGATAGGCAGGACTTTGTCCACAAACTGGAATTTGAAATTTCAAAGGGGAAAAAAAAAAAAGGCAGAAGGGACCTTTGCATGTGTGGAGATGACTACGCTGGCCGACGTTTCCCTGGGACTTTCGTTGTCTTGCAGTCGGGCTTTGTGCTTCCCCAATAGCTTACTTGGCCAAACAGTGGTGGGCTGAGCAGGAGCCTCGACTTTGTTCAGGGCTTTCCTGCTCTGGAGAGGTTTCAGACATGACCCCATCTATGCTTCATTTTTATGCCAAAGAAAAGCCACTCCAGCTCCACAGTAGCCTTGGAGCTGCAAGTGACATGAAAGAAATGATCTGGAGTTGGGACTACAAGGGGCAGCAGTGGCATCGCTGGCGTATGATGAGGTTGGTCCTGCTGGCTCTGGGCACTGGTATTTCTGCTGGGGATGTATTTGGAGTTCAGAGCTGTGAGAGAGAAAAGCAAAGGGTAGGAGGCTACAGGCTCACAACTGCAGCCTGACCACTGTCCATGCTTAGAAAGTCCACAGGCAACCCCAGACTGGGGAGTCTGGTCAATACACTGGAGGGCAGGGCTGTCGTCCTGCAGCAGGCTGGAGTAATGGGCCAGCAGGAACCACAGGAGCAGATCCCACACAGGGGCATTGAGAAGACAGGGCCAGGCTCCTCACAGGGTGCACAGTGGGAGGAGATTGACAGGCATAAAAACTGGAGAGAGGACCAGGCAGCATCTAAGGAGAAGCTTACCATGAGCAGAGACAAGCATCAATTGCCTAGAGAGGCTGCGCAGTCTCCATCCTTGGGGTTTTTCAAGATCCAGATGGATAAAGCCCCAGGTGACCCACGCTGCTCTCATAGCTGACCCTGCTTCCAGGTTGGAGTAGAGATCCTAAGGTCCCTTTCAACCTCAATTATCCTTTGAGCCTATAACACCCTATTCAAGAAGGGCAGGAGGAGCCTGCTCACCCACTTGACATGAAGAGGTAGCAACCTGATGGCATCTTTACCATAAATGCTCCATTAAATACTCTATTCCTGATCCTCATTGACTGAGAAGGATGGATCTTATTTTCGGGAAATCTCCTTTTGCTTTGGATGAATTTACCAGTCAGGGATATATAGATAAGGCAGAATTAGTGTCATGATATGCCAGTGGGGGAAAAGATTTACTGCTAGGCAGATAAAAATTAAATAATTGCTTAGTGCAGAACACTTCATACCCTGGAGCTGTCATGGTTTCCTTTGCAGCCATCTCCTGGTGTAGGAAATGGTGGGTGGAGGGCACAGAAAATGGGGACAGTAGGAGAGAGGAGAGGGTTTGAAAGCTGAAATTGCCCTGAGCACCTGATATGGTGACAGCCTTTGCCTGTCAGTGGGTGTTTGCCAGCTACGAGGGATCTCTCTTTGGAATAAAAATGACAAAACATCTTCTGTAGGACAGAAGTGTTTGAAGCTAATGACTTGAACATCTCTAACCTAAAGCAGCTGCAGGGTTGGCTAGTACAAGCCATGACTACACTGGCAAGCTGTCCCAAAACACACCACGCAGGGATGTCAGAGGGAGACAAGGACTCCTGAGGCAGAACATCCCCAAGGAGACGTTGTCTCCCTCAGCAGACTGTGCCCAGCGAGCAGCCAATGCGTTTCCATCGTAAGCCCATCTCCAGGTCAAAGGAAGTGCACAGCGTCATGGGCTGGGCTGGTCCTCGACCTCCACGCTGAGCCCAGGGATTTGGGAAGGGGCACCAGCGGTAGACAGAGGACACTGGTAGTGAGAAAACGACAGTCAACAAGACCCGGGGTGGAAAGTGCCACGTCCCATCGACAGTCCCGGCCTCGTGAGCCACCTAATGCTCTCCAAACTTCCCCGCTCCTTATCTGCCGCTCTCCCGCACGCGCTGCCTCTCCAATTGCTTTCCTGGCCCTTTTAATCCTTCCTCCCCGGGGAGCAAATGGCCTTTGTAGCCTCCCTTGCTCAGCAGGCTATTTAAGCAAAGGGCTTGTTTTGCTGAGCAGAGCAGAAGGGGCCAGGCTTTTACGATATTTTACTAGACGCTGTGACAAATCCTGCACATATTTGACCTAATGTCTGTAGCATTTATCTAATCAAAGGGATCACCATGGCCCGGCCAGGATCAGGACGGAGGATCCTGGGACAAGGCCACAGAGGGGGCCCTACCTTAGCATCCCCATCCCTATGTGCACATCATAAAAACAATTTTTAGCTCAGGATTGCTCCTGCTGAAGGGAAGAGCCATCGGCATGTGAGTGCAGAGGGCTCCGGCCTCTCTCGGGAGCCCAGTCAGGATGATTTCCCCTGTTTATCACGAGTCCCAAGTGAGGAAGCAGGGGCTCTCCCCTGTGTGCTCCTGCAGCCCAGTCAGAAGTGCTACATAGGTCACAGTTTTGGGGGGCAAGGGCTGCTTGAGCAATCCCTGGTGCTCCTAAAACATGAATAACAAATGATTACTACTAGCATCATTGCCCAAAGGCATCTGCTGTTGTGGAGTGAGAGACCTTGGTGGCAACATTGTGATAGCGATGCCACCATGGCCAGGATGGCTCGAGGTGCCAGCAGGGCCAGGGCTGCACTGGGCTGCCTGGGAAGCACAAACACAATCCAGCTGGGAGCCCAAATCAGCAGCATGTGGACAGTCACTTGATGCTGGTTGCAAAATCAGGGGGATGTTTTCAACACAGAGCAAGATGATACCAAACCATTGGTTACTGGTTCTCCTGCACCATCCAGTCAGTGCCATGGAGCAATTAAATTCCCACTCATTCATCTTGCAATTGCACTAAAATGTCTCTGCCCTGTCTAAAGCAGAGGAGTGATGTTCTCAGGGTCAGCTGGGGAGAAGAGCACCCAGGTTAGCAAGGAGAAGAGCACAGGCAGCTCTGCTGCTCACTCTAGTCCCCCCTGCCCATCACCAGCAGGTCAGACCCCAGGTCTGGGTGATGCAGCAGAACCACCATTAGTGTTCGAGAGCTGGCAGCAGCTGCACCCACAGAAAGGAAAGTCCCACTGCAGAGTAAAGCTCTGCCACGCTGTAAAATGCCTAAGAAAAGTTTTAAGGCACATCAGTTGAAAGCTGAGGTCAGGGGATGTCTGGCACAGGGTGGTTCTGGTGGTGTGACAGGAGAAGCCCCAGTGATGCCCAAGGCACCTGTGCCACCTTGCAGCCCCACCCGGGCACAGCTGCAGCATGGGATCTGTTTGTAGGACATCCAGCCACTATAAAACTCAGTTTATAGGGAAGTAAAAGGAGTCGTATATCGTTACTTTGCATAGCAACGTGTAAATTTTCAGGCAGGGTCTGACCTTCTCTCACAGGGCAGGGGGAGCAAAAGGAAAAGGTGTGGGAAGGATGGGGGAGCAAGAGAAGGGAAAATCAGAGGAAGAAGGCAATGACAGAAATGAAGAGCAAGCTTGTTCTCCTGGTGAGTTTTTTTCCCCAAGTTTTCTACTCCAGGTACAATTAAGACCAGCACTGGCAGCTCAGCATCAAGGTCAGTGGCCTGGGAAGGTGTTCCCTCATCGGCGAGCGCCTGCTCCCACGGTCCTGCCTGTGCCTGGGAGCTGGGATTGGCAAAGCACCTCGAGATTCAATAATAAACAGTCAACAAGAATCACTGCTGCTCCACCAAAAAAAAAAAAAAAGCTTAGCAGTGTTCTGCAGTGGGTGAGATGATTAAAGATTAACCCCCTGCCTCCTGCCTCCACCCCTCTGGGGAGTATAGGCCTCGAGGCTCAGCAAATCCTTTCAGAGAAATATTTGAAATAAAAGACAACAGCTAGGGGACGCAGCGAAGGGAGAGGGAGGCAGAAGGGCCAATAGCCTCAGACAAGGGAATCGGTACAATCTGGCCCGTGTTTGCCGATGATAATGCGCCTTTCCAAAGCCCTAATAGACATGGAGATGGCAGATTATAGCGCGGCGCTAGACCCGGCGTATACCACTCTGGAGTTTGAGAACATGCAGGTGCTGGCTATGGGCAATGGTAAGTCCCCTCTGTCTTCTCCCCTCCACTGGGGTGGCATAAGCTGGGGGCTGCAGGAGGACGAGTCCCCGGGGTGGCCATGGAAATGGTCCTGGGGAGGGCTGGGGCGCGGTAGGGACATCCTCCCAGCAGCTCGCGGCGGGGTTTCTGCTTTCCCCGGGGAGGAATCGAGATGGTGGGTCAATGCTGTGCTCGCTGCAGGCAGGAGGGTGCCCTGCAGCCCAGACACCTTGGGGATGGGCACATGCCACGAGCTGGGTGCAGTGAGAGGTCCCCCTGGACACTGAGCCCAGGGACTGGGGCTGAGCACGGGGCTGGGGGTCGGCGGGAGGGTGAGTGCTCATCTCCCACACACCCCAACCAAGAGAAAAGGCAAGCCAAAGGTTTCCAAGTGAAAGCCTGCGGATGGCTCCTGGATAGAGCAGGGAGACAGTCCCACGGAGATAGGTTTTCCCAGCCATTTAGCACCTGACAGAGGTGGCAATCACTACGAAAGTTCAGCTGCCCCGAGGCAGTGGCCCTTCCCTGGCAGCGCTGGGGTGCCGGGTGGCATCGCCTGCACTGCAGGGCCCCCTTCCCCAGGCTCAGCCCCCAGGAAGAGGGGCGAGAGGGCCTGGCGAGGATAGATGAGTGTTCCCCATCCCCTCGGGAGGGTAGGATCACAACTCTCTAATTAGCAACCTGGCCCACCCATTTGGGGACCAAGGAGTCCTGTTGATTAAATGCTCAGAGAACAGGAGACTCCTCTCCAAGTCCCCCCTAAAGTCTCTCTAAATACGAGGTCAATGACTAAAAGCACACCACAGAAAGCAACCCCCTGAGCCCTTTCCCCCTGCCTGCTGTGCCACCAAAGCTGCTGGGCACCTTGTCCCTGGAGGGCTGTGCCAGTAGCATGGGCTCTCCCCTCACAGCCTGTGTGGGTCAGAGCCACAGGCTCCGCTCTGTCATGGATGCGACACCAAAGCAGCTCTGCTGTGCAACAACCCCCTACCACCCTGGGTCTCAGCACCTTCCTGGCTCCTGGGGGTTGGTCCTACCATCCAGTGCCAAAAGCAGCCCCTTTCAGCTCTGATGATGCCCATCTGGACCCTCTGGGATAAGCCCAGGTCTTTCTCCCTCTCCATGCTCTTCTCCCACCCAGCACACAGAAACTCCAGCACAGGGGGGCTGCAACTCATCCCCCTGCCCTGGACCAAGGGCTCCACTGGGCAGAGGGACACAACAATTTTCTCTGACAAGATCAGGTGTGATATACGCCCCAAGGCTGGATGAGTCAGCTGGATTAGGTGGCACCAACACCTCTCCTCCTCCTCTGCCCAGCTCCAGGGCTACTTTAGCACTCAGCACCTGCCCACACCTCTGCCTGCAAAACCTCTGCCTCTTTTTTGGGGGGCGAGGACTGCAGAAGAGCTTGGCCCCTGCCCTGTGTGGCTCTGCAGATCCAGTCCAGAGGTGGCTGCTCAGCAGTGACCAAGTCTGCCACCATCACACACCAAACACATCCCACGCTCAGACAGCTCTGCTCGAGGAGCTTCTGTCCTAACACAAGTCTCAGTTGTGAGGTCTCAAATTTGGTCAGGTATTTTCTTCCCTCCATTTACCTTAACTCCAAATCAATCCCACTAAACCCACATCACTGCAGCAGCCAGAAACCCATATTTCTGGCATTACAAGACAAACTTAATTGGAAAATTATCCGTTAGGCAATAATTTCATTGTTGGTCAGCTATTAGACTATGATGTAATTTCTTTGATAATGGTGCCAGTTTTTCCTGTTTAATGTTCATCTGATTACAGTACAATATACTGCTGAAAAGGGATTTATCTGGGCTGCCACAGATACCAAGTAATGTGATTACAGGCAGATCAGCTCTTCCTCTCTCTTAAGCCAAACATTTACCTGAAACTGGAAATCTAACTTTCCTTCTGGAACAACTTTCATCAAGCCAAGGCCTCGGGATGCGTTGGGAGGAAGGATTTTTTCGCAGGCAGGCTGCTCTTAGGGACAAGAGAGGGACAGGATGGACTTTGGGGGAGTTTGGGTCTTTAGGAGTGGAGAGAGCTTTGCACAGGCAGCACTGCCCCTACAGAACTACAGCTGCGGGACAGGGTGTGCCAGGCAGGGATCCAGAGAGCCAGCAAGCTGACTCAGTAAGAAAAACAGGAGGGACACAAGGAATTAGAAAGACAGAAAGCAGGTAGAGACATCAAAGGTGCTGCCAGACCCAGGGAAGAGGAGGGCTCAAGCTTCTCCATGCTAGCTCACTGCTGGAGCCACACCAGTTGCCCCTGCCAAGGGATGGCACAGGCAGGCTGTGCAGTGTCTTCTGCAATGCCCCTTTCTCTGCAAAGTTGCCCTGCCTCCAGGCATTGTTGCCCTGACCTCCCAAAGCTCCAGCTACCAGACACCTCCTGGGACCAGCCTTTTTATAGCACCCAGCCCTTTCTGCTGAGTGCCAAAGGGGAGCAGCTGTGGCCCTCCCAGGATGAGAGTTAACTGTGTCCCTGCCAAACCCAGAGAACGGACCAATAACAGACTCAAGTATTAACACCCCAGCAGGTTTCCGTGGCTGTGTAGATCCTGGGTATCTTTTGCAACTGGGATTCCCACTGAGGCAGGGGAGTGTGCCTGTGCTGATACAGGAAAATGTACCTGGTAGGGAACAATTAGATCAACTGAATGAAGGACTGATCCCTTCAGCCTTGAGGTTTGTTTGGCTTGCTGGAGGGGTTTTAGTGTAGGGCTTGTATGGTTCTGAGCCTTTGCAATGTGCTTTCTGACAGAGGCTGCTGCAATTCCCCATCCTCCCAAAAGAGTCCTGCAAATGCCAGCCCTCCTCAGTCTGTAAGGAGTCTGTAGGGACTGTGAGACACATCAGTCTCAGCTGTGGGGTGACCAGACTCTGGCAGATACCAAGTGTACAGCCTCCCCCATGCTATAGCATCACTCTCTTTCTGGGTTAGCTTGATGAGTCCTTCCTTGCACAAGTAGTTTTTGCCCACAAGAGTTTTCTAGCTGGTCACTTGAGTTATGCACTTAGAAGTCTTGCTTTCCTGAAGAACCACCATGCAGGCTGGAACTCCATGCCTGGCAGAAAGGCTCTCCAGCAAAGGGAGCTGGTCTGCTCAGGGCTGTCTTGGGCTGTTTCAGTGCTGTAACACAAACAACTCTCTAATAAATCAGCTGCTCACCCCAAGCTGTAATACCTCAGCTTTAACTCCACATCAACTTTTTCTCTGGCCATGCTACTGCAGCCCAAAGCATCTGCAAATCCTTAAGGAATTTTGGCTCTGCTGTGTGACTCCTGCAAAGAGGTTTCCACTTTGTCTGAAGGCGTCACAGGAGTTAGGCCTTTGGGAAGACTTGTCTCACCCCAGCACACAGGATCTTTTGCACACTCAAAATGCAATGACTTAAGACACTTGGAGCACTCACCACTGCTTACACACCCACCTGACAAAGCCTGGCTGCAGCTGCCTGCTTCCTCCGAAAGTCAAGTCTCTTGCTAGAAACTAAGTTAGGAAATGCTGTCTGTGTGTCTCACTGTCATCTTCTTCCCGTGTCCTTCCCCAAGCAGACACATCTCCATCAGAAACAGCCAACCTCAACACTTCCAACAGCATCGGGGTGAGTGTGTTGTGTGCCATCTGCGGGGACCGTGCCACAGGGAAGCATTACGGGGCATCCAGCTGTGATGGCTGCAAAGGCTTCTTCAGGAGGAGTGTCCGGAAGAACCACATGTATTCCTGCAGGTAAGGACAGAGGGGACAGAGTTGTGTGGCTGACACAAACAGTCTCTAGGAGCTGAATGGCAAAGCCCTCAAAGCACAGCAGCATGATGCTTTATCTTCATCCTCCCTGTGTCCTCCACCACCTTCCCTGACACCACCCCCCATCTGGGAAGGGTCAGACTGCTCTCATTCTGGGATTGTCCTCCAGTGATCACCAGGGAAAGACCCTGGGAGGTCTTGCCCCATTCTTTAGGGGGCAAGCACATGTTCTTGCAAATGGATATGGCCAACTGTGGATGTGACCAGCAAGCAAGGTGATGCTGGAGTGGGGAAGCCCCTACTGGGAGGTGTCCCTGCCCATGGCAGGGGGGTTGGAACTAGATGATCTTTAAGGTCCCTTCCAACCCTGACAATTCTATGATTCTAAGCCGTATTACAGGGCCTGAGCACACTGCTACTTAGTGCTCTGAGTGCAGCACAAACCCTGCTTCCTCCCCAGGGCACTTCAGTGGCCTCCCATCCATTCTCTATCATGAGGTGGAAGTGTGTCTGCCATCTGCCTCAAATGCTGTCACTGCCTCTTACATGACAGAAGAACATCTAAGGAGCAATAAGTTGGGCAACACGGCATGCACGTCTTTTAGGATGAGGCACCTATGTTGCTCCTGCACCTTGTATCGGTGGTTGCCCACGGCTCTCCCATTCCATCAGCAGCTCTGACCTACCTGTCCCTGGCTCTGAGCAACCCCTATGTAGAGAGTCACAGGGGAAACTGAGGAATCCTCACCTCAATGGGTCTAAATGCCCCAGGCTTTTTGAATGAGTTATTCCTGATGGCCTGACAACCACTTGGAGAGTGTGAAGAGCAACATCACTCTGGAGCCTGAGTGACAGAAAGAAGGCCTGGGTTTATGAGTGATGTGAAGCACATTACCACTTGCACCCCAGGGTTATTTAAGCTTGTTGCCCAGGGAGCCCTTCCCCACAGCTCCAGTGGAAAAAGCCAAAGTGCCCAGTTCTTTGGAGATCAAGGCTTTTATATATGTGCTACAGAAATGCTTAAGAAGCTACTTTCAGGGACTGTTTTGGGCAAACCTTAGCTTGGGGCTTTAAAAAGCATGGCAGAAAGAAGCCTTTTCAAAAGCTATGGAACTCTGGCATGGCTGGGAGCCCCTTCCCAGCTCTGCACACCTTTGGCTCTGCTTTGCAAGCCTGACCAATCCACAGTAAATTAGAGTGAATATGCAAGTGAAATTCATGCTGCCAACAGCCACCAGGCTTGTGTTGCATGCAAGAGCTACACAAAGATTTTGGCCCACCATGTGTGATGGATTTGGTGATAGGAGTGTGGAGGGAAGATGCTGGTTACATCCCAAGTCCTCTCTGAAGTGCAGGTGGCTGCAGAGATGTTTGTATGCCAGTGATGCTGTCCAGAGGTCAGAAGCAACCTGCCTTGATCCCAGACACTGCCCTGGAGAGATACAGGAACTTAAACCCACTTCCTAACCTTCCTAGCTCAGGAACAACCTTCTACACTTTTGTTATTCAGAATAAATGGGTTCTTCCTCCTTCCTAACTGGGATCTCTCTTACAAAAGAGGCTACTAAGTTGACTCTGACCCTCCTGGCTCACACTTCTAACTTCCCTGTGGCTTGTTAGTCCATCATGAGCACACTATACCCACTGGTTAGTGAGTAAGACCAGCAGCCTGTGCTCCTGGCTGTGACTGTCAGCTTTAGCCTGTCCTTAGTGAACATCCAGAAGTAGAATGCTGAGATGTTCAGTGCAAACAAGACACCTGAGGTTAAAGCAAGCCTGGAAACAGCACTGAGCGGGGGTCCTTTCTTAGGACAAGCCTCTGGAAACCTGCTCTGAGCAGAGCTTGGGGCTCTGTCTTGTCCTGCTTTCAGACTCAGTCTTGCTGCTCCTCACACCTCTCTCTCTTCCCAGGTTTAACAGGCAGTGTGTGGTAGACAAAGACAAAAGAAACCAGTGCCGATACTGCAGGCTTAAGAAGTGCTTCCGAGCAGGAATGAAGAAGGAAGGTGGGTGATGGTGTGGCTTCCTGCACTTCCCCCAGCAGCAATCACACTGGCTGCCTGTGTTTGAGGAAGCCCTCACAGCCCAAGGTCAGGCTGTGCCCTGTACACGCTCACCCAGCCATCTTCCCCCATCTTCACAGTGCTCTCCTGCACACAGACCCAGACCCCCATCACACAGGGGTGTAGGGAGAGTTTTGGCCTCTAGCCCTAAGCCCTGCACGTGCCCAACCTGACAGCTCCCACCCATGTGAAGTCCTTACAAGAAGCCACCATCTCAACGGTTGAGGGCAAGGTCCTGCATGCTCCCAAATTCAATTTTAGAGCCCCTTCTCAGGGCACCTCTCAAAACACCAGCAAAGACAAGCCCACGAGAATGCCACGAGGCCACGGTTGTGTCTCAGAACTGCCCGTGCTTGTACACACAGATCACAGCCCGGCCTCTCCAGCTCACTCTTGCTCCCTCTGACACACACACACCCCCCACCTCCCACACAGCTGGGGCACGTGAGCGGTTTGGGAACACTCCTCAACATCAGTGAAAGCAGAAACTTCAAAGAAGGCCTGGACATTTGGAAACACTTTGGGAAAAATGCTTTATGTGCTGTTGTTCTAGAGTTAACCATGAAATGGGCAAGTCCAGCAAAGGTCCAACTGTCATTTTGCCCCTTTTTTTCCCAATGTGCTTATAGGTTCTTGCTGACTTTCTGCAGAAAGCTTAGTTTTATCTGATAAGCCAGCCATGGCAGAAAAGACCCAGGACAAAGTTTTGGCTATTTATTGAACTCATTTGAAACAAGTGAAGCCCCCCTGCATGGTCCAGGCTCACCCCACCAACTTCCCTGCCTCTCTGTCTCTGCAGCCCCTCCAGGCTGCCATGACTCAGACATGACAGGACAGGATTCAGCCCTTTCTCGCACTGCCTGGTGCTCAGCAATATTCACAGTGGCAAGGAAACCTGGGGCTGCTCTGGTCCTGCTGGTGGCCCCACTGTTGGTGGAGGGACAAACTGCCAGGAGCAGCCCAGAGGAGCTGCCTAGCCTCCAGCAGAGCTCACGCTGTTGATGTCTGCAAAAAGACAACGGGGAGGCATTTGGGGCTGTTGTTCCATGGAGAGAAATTAAACCCTGTGCAACCCCCAGTTTACACCCCCTCGAGGAGAAACTAAGGAGAAAAGGGATCCTTGAAGACAACAGGGAAGTACCAGCAGTACCTGGGTGGCTTCCCCAGAAATAGTGGTGTGCATGAATACCTCAGAGCAGGAACATTTCTTCCCTGTTAAAGGGGATGAGGTATTGCAAGGAACTTGGCTTGACTTTTCCTGAAGAACATAGGAATCCTCCTCTCCCTGCAGCGCCCGCTCATCCCATGCCCAGAGCTTTGCTGCTGTCTGTTAATATTCAATAGAAGTTACATTAGGTGCATGACCAGCTAATACTGAGCAAACATTTGGAAAACATCATGGCGTGACTGAACTCGGGGGCCTGCTACTGATAACAAGCAGCATAACCTTGAGAGCTCCTATTTACAGCCGCTGACTGCAGGGCTTTTCTTCTGGCCCAGCCTCATTATTGCTTTTTATCAGGCAGATTTATACATTGAGAACGTATCAATCCAGAGAGTCACCAGCCTAAGGCAGGCACTGTTCTGTTTCCCCTGCCATTGATCAATACCTTATTTGAGCAGACGGTTTTGCCTGGCGTGGCCATGGTGAGTTATGGCCAGCCCATGGCCTCATGGCAGGCAGAGGCAAATCCTCCCCCTCAGCGCTACCGCTCCTGCTCTGGCTGCTGTCAGGTCTAGACTCAAAGCCCAGGTCCTTCTCAAGACTAGACCAAGCAGGGAGGCATGTAGGGGACAAACCTGTCCTGGGACTGTGTTTATGATAGGGTATGAGAGAGTGTTGTTTCTCTGGATAGATAAGTAGGAGCTGTTCTGCACTTCTTCCTTATTGTAGTTAGAAGGAAGTTTTTCAATTGCACCCACCCAGGGCAAGAACTTCCCACAGAAGTCACGGGACAGACAAAGAAGCAAGACAGATACTCAGCTCCTCCATTCCACACATGAGGTTTGGGTTGCATGTGTGAGCATGACCACTGTTTCAGATCCCCTATCTTGAAGTCAAAAAACTTAAGAGCCAGATTCTGTGAAAGGAAACTTTCCCGTTGAACTCTACAGGCTTTGAACCAGGTACCTGGGTTCTGAAACAATCCCATCCCAGGACAGCATAGCAAAGTGAATGTGGAAACAGAACCCAGAGAGGCAGGCAGGTCCAGCAGGCATCCTGTCACACACCAGACACAACTGCACCTCTGCACTGCCAGGCAGGGAAGCTGGGCAACTGCAGCTAGGGAAGGGGGACGCTGGCAGCCGGTGCTGGTTCTCAGTGTGCACTGCCAGGAACCACTGCAGCTCAGCCAAAATACTCTCTTCCAGCTGTTCAGAATGAACGGGACCGAATCAGCACCCGGAGATCAAGTTACGAAGACAGCAGCTTGCCCTCCATCAATGTCTTACTGCAGGCAGAAGTCCTGGCACAACAGGTACCCCTTCTTTCTCCTTTGGCAAATACAAAAGCATCAGAAGTTATCTGGCCAGTAGAACCAGCTGAGTATTTATTAGCTGAGTCTTCAACTCTTTTTTAAGTAACTTATCTGCCAACTCAATACAAAGCATTTGTTACCCGAAACCATCCCTTTAATGCTCCTCGCTCCAGAACTCAGTTGTAATAACATGCAATTATTTGTTCTGCTTTGATGGGACACGTGAAGGCTGAAGAGCCTGCTGGAAGGAAACAGGGTGGAATCATTGACATCCGAGGAGCTGTGGCTGCCTCAGCCTGTCAAGGGGCTGGCCTTGCACGAGCAGCCTCCCTTCCCAGTCAGATGTTAGAAAGCCAGGTTCTGGCTTCCTGCAGTTTCACGAGGAATTGGTTTCATGCTTGTTTTACGCAGATATTATGCTTGAAATTCCCCGTTTCCACAAGCATACTGCCAACACTTCCTTCCTCGAGCATTCACCTGAAAAGACAACTCTGATTTAAGAATCTGGATATTGCAGTGTTTGTCAAATCAGGACTGTCTTTGAGGACAAAGAAGACAGGACCTGCGGGGAGGCTTTTGTCTGTGAGAACAAGTAGTGAAGATGGGGCTGTGCAGGAGGCAGGAGCTGCCATCCTTCATGGGAGCTGGGGGGGAGCAGCACTGGTTGTCCCTTTGAAAATGAAGAGGGATTTGAGTCGGCAGGCCAAATCCTTCCTTGCTTCAAGGGTCATATCCTGAAGGCTGCCCCAGGATACGCTCCAGGGCAGGACATGCCAAGGTCTGGGCTCCACGCTGGGGCTCAGGCTGTAAGGTCCTCTTGCCCAAGGAGGGGATATGCCAGAAAGGCCAAGGGCCAATCCTGTACACAAGTAGCATATCCAATCTCATCCCACATCTCACCTTGTCCTACACAGGCCTTAATGTATTTATATACCCAATAAAAATAACACTGGTGGTGCCCCCAGAGTTGTGAAATAATGGGGTCTCAAGTCACCAGAGCTACAAGGGAAGGACATCTCCGTGACTAAGAGTCCCACAGTGGCATCCTATGTAATTCTGGAGAAGGGTCTCCTGATAAAAACTACAACCGTTGACAAATCCAGGGGAGCTACAGCTCTCCCACAGAGCAGAGAGACTCATTAAACAAGGCAGGCTCCAGTACGGTAATTGGTAACTTTTATGTGCCTAGCTAATTAGAACAAGATACTGCTGAGGAGCTGCTTTCTCCAAGATCTCAGGTCACTCACTCAGAGGTCTTTATTTATTTGCTAAGCCTTCCGGACTCTCTGATTAGGGTAATACATGGTGAGATTTTTACAATCTTATTTATTCAATAAGAGCTTGAGAGCTGGAAAGCTTCCAGATAATGCAACCTGGGAGAAAAAAAATTAAAAAAAATTGCAGGTGGCATTTGAATTCCCCTTCCTTGGGGAGGCTGGCAGGGTCCAAGCTGAAAATGCTGGCAGGCTCAGGACAGGAAGAGCTGCTGTTGTACAAGAGCCCAGAGGGCAGGCAGAGGGCAGTGATGGGGTTGAGTTAATTGCTTACAGAAGCATAAGGATAAAGCAGTGACTAAGGGCAAATTTTGAGATGAGCTGGGTGAGCGGCTATGCATGAGAGCCAGGCAGGAGGTCGGGTGCCTGGTCTGGGGGAGATGTTCTTCCCGACTCTGTGTGACGACACTTGAAGAGTTACCAGGCTTGTCCTTTGCAAATCAATCCTGTTGCCTCTGCAATCACAAATAATTCGTCATGCAAAAACCGTGACCCGTGTTGCGGGCATGTTTGCACATGCACGGTTTTGTCAAAGGGACCTAAAAGCCCTTCAGGGGGAGGTGGGAGGTAATTGTCTTTAAAGTCTGCCTTTAGCATTTCAAATTGGATAATGTCAAATATTAATGACCTGGTTCTGACAGAAAGCAATGTGAGACCTGGAAAGCTGCCTTCAGCAGAGACTTCTTGTGCTCCCGCTGACTCTGAGAGAAATAGAGCCTGCATGTCTCCTGCCAAAAGCAGATAAGGCAGGTCTGGCTGAGCACTGTCTCTGGAGCAGGGTCGAAGGGGGAGTAGTTCTCTGCCCTTTGGTGGGACCCTAGCAGCTTAAGCAGAAGCACCGGGTGGATGGGGCTATGCTACTGGTGAGGCTGACTGCTACTTGAGCCCCTCTGTTCCCTCTCAGATCATGACTGAGCACATGGGAGGAAGATCTTGGCTTTAGAAACATTTCTCCTGTGCTTTGCAGTCTATTCAAGGCATGACAGTTGGTCAAGATAATCCACAGGCCCAGCTCTGAAGCATTTCATGTTCATAGATCCCCAGGCTGATCTCAATTTGAAATGAGCTGTGCTGGGCCACATATTCTGGGAGCTGGATGTGCAACAGATTAAAAATAAACATAGATGCTGGATTCTGCATCAACACACAACCCATGGTCTGGGGGTTTTCATGTCTACGTTTCCTCTGGGGCACTGAAAGCTGAAGGATCCCTTCTCTCCTTCCAGATATCATCCCCAGTTCCTGTGATCAATGGAGACATCAGAGGGAAGAAGATTGCCAACATCTCCGACGTTTGTGAATCCATGAAGCAGCAGCTGCTGGTGCTGGTGGAGTGGGCCAAGTACATCCCTGCCTTCTGTGAGCTGCCCCTGGATGACCAGGCAAGTCCCCCCATCCATCTCACCTCGCTCTGCCCTGTCAAAGGAGAGCCAGGCAGCTGAGACCTTCAAAGAAAACATGCATTGTCTGCTCTGTTATCCTGCCTGCGACAGCTGATTGAGAACAGCATCCATACAATGCCAGCCCAGGCCATTTGCCTGTGCAGCTCGTCAGCCGATGAGCACAGGCCTGATAACACTAAGCTCAAATTAGGCACATAATCAGGTGTGCATTTGGCCTGGGTCTATCAGTCGATTATTTATTAATTATAGTTTGTGCTGCACTTTGAAAACCTGAAGTGCTATACAAATGCTCAGGGTAATCAGACTTAGGAGAACAGATTTCTAGCCTAAGATCTGCTCAATACTTAAAATCCAATCTGCCTATCTTTGTTTCTTCTCCTTGCCAGCAGACATGTCTGTATCCATTCTCCTAGTGTGGAATCCTCAAAACTAAGCACTAGTTCACTCCCAAGGCCATAAGAAAATCTCTCTTAAGCATTAAAAACCAGGAATACATTTGCATTTAACATAAACTACTAAAATGACATTTGCTGATTCCCTAACCAAGATAAGCACAGTGGGTCTGATATCCTTTATAAAACTGCACTGCTGGATCTCAGGCAGCCTCAACGAGATAGGTCTCCTATGACCAAGGAGAAGTCTTCCATGTAAGTCTAAATTTCAAAGGTCTGCAGCAGATATTGCAGTTCACGATGTGTTCCCAGACTTGAGCAGCACGTGGGAATGGTGGGAAGGCCTCAGAAGGAAGGGATAGAACATGTCTTGTCACAGGTAGGAAGGTATTTCCAGTATGCCTAGTGTACAGTCACAAAACCAGCATTTGTTGCCGTCAGCTAGGATCAGGCTCCAGCCCTACTGACCTAGAGGTCATTTTTATATTATGGAGAAAAATGATATCCAGAAAGCAAGAGTACCAAGCTGATGAAAAAAACCTAAATCTGACTCTCCAGTAGCCACCCACCAGCACAGAGCCCCAGGGAATTCAGTGCTGTTAACACAGGAGCATATTTCCCTCTATTCTATTATGTGCAAGTGCTAAATTGTTTAAAATGGTAAGAAATCTGTTAAACTCCTGAGGCAAATACAATCAAAAATGATGAAAACCGAAACGGACTCCAACGGCAAATGACATTTATGCAGCAAACAGGCTGGAGCCAAGTGGAGGCTTGGGCAGCTCTGCGCAACCCACTGCATCCTTGTGCCACTTGGAAGAGAGGTGGAAAACCTGCTTAGTACCTCTGCAAACCCCAGCAATTTCCACACGAGCTCATCTTACAACCGAGGGCCTGCAAAAATTCTCAAAGAAGAAAACAAAGCCTAAAGAGGCCGTTGTCTGAACCCTGCCTTCCCACAGGGGAGAGGCTGCTCTCAGCATGCTCCACTGGCTCATCTTGACTGAAACAGGTCCTCTGCTACAACCAGCCATCCCCCCATCATGAGCAGTTACCAATCTGTCCCAAAGGGCTTGAGAGGAGAGATTATGCTGCGTTAAAACAAATCGATTAACACCACCCGTGCTTTCAAAGGATGGTGTGAGGACAGAGGCAGCAGATACTGATGGGAACGCAGGAGGAAGGACAGAAATGCCAGGGAGCAGGAATGAACAAAACTATGCACAAGGCAGCTACCCAAGGGGCATGAGAGCCAGTCAAGACATGTCCAGTGGGACCATTTAATGTTGGGACAACCCTGTTACATCACCATTAAAATGTTGCCTGAGAATGAATCATCACTGCCAACATTTTTATATAAAGGTCATACGCAACCTCATTCCTCCACACCAAAATGTCAAAGTACTGGTTTTGGTGGGGCAAAGCCGTCTCATTGTAAAGTTAAAAGTTCTACTTTGTTGTGCTGCAACTTTTCTATTTACCCTAGTTCACAATGGAATGATGTATCTCAGGTTGATCACTGCAAGAACAAATATCAAATAAGATAGTTTTGACCCATTGAAGTAATTTACTTAAACCCTGCTCAAACAAGCAGATTTTATGGAAACAAAAACAGTGGTTCCAAACTGAGCTTTCTTGAATGTGCATGAGCAAAGAAATTTCTGTGTGTGGGCTTTGCTCCCCTATGGGACCCACAGTTTTTCCATCCTTCTCAAAGTTTAGTCAGCTAGGAAAGCTGGGGTTTATGCAGCTCTGGTAATTACCAGCAGCTCAGCTAACGCATCCACCCATGTTTGGACAGTGATAGAGGCTAGATTTTGGCATACAGATAAAGGTTCCGCAGCATCATGTGGACGTAGCTCTTTTGCAAGTATCTCCACTCCGTTTATTTTGCATAACTCTTTTTCACCCTCTGCAAAACAAAATCCCTCTCTCAGACATCAGCATCTTTTCTAATCAGAGCTCTCTTCTATGGGTGACACATTCTTCTGGCACTTCTGGCAGGGTAAGGCTTTTCTTGACTTTGTCAGATGCTGAGGGATAACATACTGGGAAAGAAGACCATTCCCATCAGGACACACTTTTCAGAATCTCTCCATTAATGTTTAATGATTGTTTTCTCCAGAAGAGGCTTCTGGCTGGACATTAAGAATCCTCTGTGTCAGGCTGTCCAATTGTTAACTTCTGTTTCTGCCTAAATCTCTGAAATTTTTAACTGAAGGAGGGCAAAAGACTCAGAACATTCTCAGGAGCCACTGGAGGGTGTAAAATGAAACACTTCAATCATTAACATCAGGGCAGAAAAACATCCTTTTGGCTTCCCTGGCCCCAGGGCCCATTGCTGTGGAGGGGATGAATGGCCAGAGGGTGACTCCAGCAGCCAGGAGGATGTGGGTCCCCATGAGTGTGATTTCAGTGTGAGGTGGGCATGGCCCAGAGGGACAGCAACTGTCTGCAACAGTGGATTGGACTTCTCCCCGCTGCCCGGGCTGGAACACAGTCCCTGGTTCTGCGCTTGGTAGGAGTTGCCTTGTCTGCAAGCAGCCCATTGTGAACATGTCCCACTGCTGGTGTGAGGTCCTGGGCCAGCCTCGCATGGTCTTGCTCATGACCCGTGTCATGTCTCTGCATTACCCAAATAACTTTTCCTTGCCCTTGCAGGTAGCACTGCTGCGCGCACATGCAGGGGAACATCTGTTACTGGGAGCTGCCAAAAGGTCCATGGTGTTCAAGGATGTCTTGCTGCTAGGTAAAGAGCGCCCATCTGCTTCTGCAAAGCTTTCCTGCTGCAGGGAAGGAGAGGGTGGTTCAGTGTTTGCAGGTGCCCTTTTTTGCAAGGTGGTGGCTTCAGCTCTTCTGCATTTCAGTGAGCCTAGCACAACCTTTGGGTGCAGCTAGGCCTGGCTAACAGTCACATCAAGGCCATGACATGTGGCAAAGTTGGGGGACTATGAATCGTCACACTGTGCCCCCAGGTTTGTGTAGGCAGGCTGTGGTGTGATTGAGAAAAAAGCTGACACTTCTCTGTTAGCTTTTCCTCGCTTGAGTGACTCCCGTGTAAGGAGAGGCTGCTCCGGCAACACAGGTCAGCATTTCTGCTGAGCTGAGCCAGGGAAGAGCAGAAGGAGGAACTTCTTAAGTCCTGCATCCTCAAAACTCTCTCAGTATCAGTTACCTGGGTTTTGAACTCCTTGCCACCCTTGGTAAGACTTGGGCAATGACAAGGCAATGGTCTCTGTGCTGCTTGTCCAAAGGCAATGACCACATCATCCCTCGGAACTGCCCTGAACTGGTAGAGGTGAACCGTGTGGCCATCCGCATCCTGGACGAGCTGGTCCTCCCCTTCCAGGAGCTGCAGATAGACGATAATGAATATGCCTGCTTGAAAGCCATCATCTTCTTTGACCCAGGTATGCTCCAGCTTGGTGAGGGTTATCATCAGAGGGGACTAGTCTGGGTTATGACAACTAATACTGATCCCGAGTTGTGGAAATGCTGTCTGGTCTCCTCCTAACCTAAGAGGAGGAAGAATGTCCATTACATCAGACAGTAGAGAATCAGAGCCAGCTCAGCGCAGCCTGTGCCCAGAATTCCTGCTATTACTGAAGGGCAGCTTCAAGGGCAGCAGCCTGGATAGTTTGCTCTGTGGGTTGTTTCAGATGCCAAAGGACTAAGCGACCCCTCCAAGATCAAGCGGATGAGGTACCAGGTGCAGGTCAGCCTAGAGGACTACATCAATGACCGGCAGTACGACTCACGGGGCCGCTTTGGGGAGCTGCTGCTGCTGCTGCCTGTGCTGCAGAGCATCACCTGGCAGATGATAGAGCAGATCCAGTTTGTCAAGCTCTTTGGCATGGCTAAGATTGACAACCTGCTGCAGGAGATGCTGCTGGGAGGTGAGTACTTGAAGGTCCTACAAGATGTCTCTCAATGTTTTCAGATCACAGACCCCTTGAGAGACCTCCATAGCCATTGTTTCCTACCTGGAAAAGGTGGAGACAGCCTGTATGCAGGTCAGCCCTTGACTCACACACAGTCATCTCTCCCAGTCATTGGCAGTGGTGACAAAGGCTCCTCCATTTCTGCTCACCTAAAGAGACGAATTAGCTGTGCATCTATTTATGGGGAGGCAACCCCAGCCCTTTGCATGTAGAGAATCTTTTCTGTGCAAGCCCCAAGCTCCTACCAGCCATTTCACTAATCCTCCTCTGCGTCAGAAGGATGTCATCAGAACAAAAGGAGCTGAAAGCTCAGGTTGAAAGAGTGTCCCAGATTTTCTACCGGAAGCATGCAATGGGAGAAAACAAAATGAAAAGTTGCAACTGCTTTTCTTTACACAGAGATGTGACTCAGGAAGAAAGGACTAAATCCTGTGTAAGAGAAAATGCAGGCAGGGGTTAGGAAGCCCATGGCATCCACAGAGGAAAATGGGAAGGGTCTGCTCCAGTCACAGACACACAAGCTGATCATGAACAAAGCCTTGGACCTTTTGGTGCGGTGGGTCTGCCCATCTCAACTGTCTCTGTCTGCCAATGCAGCAACTAATGTCATGTGCACATTTCTAGGCTCATCAAGTGAAACGCCGCATGCTCATCACCCTCTGCACCCTCATCTGATCCAGGAGAACCTGGGAACAAATGTCATTGTGGCCAACTCAATGCCTCCTCAGATGCACAACGGGCAGATGTGTGAGTATCAACAGAGAGATTGAGAGCTCCTGGGAGAAATCGAGAGCTTTCCGGTGGCCTGTGGAGAGGTGGGTTAGAGTAGATTAAGCCAGACTGATTCAACAGGATGTTTCCTGGCAGACTGTAACTTTTACATAGCCCTTAAGGGATGAAGGATTCCATGCAGTGCCTAATGAAATCAGTGGGAAGGCTCTGCTTCCCTTGAATGGTCCAGACACATCTCACTGTGCACTCTGCAAAAACACAGGAGAATCTGGTCCACCACACATGTTCACCACTTGGGAATTTGGGCTGAGATGACCTCAGATGTCAAAAAACATGGTCAATACAGGTCAAGCTCTCAGCAGCTCCCCTCCTTCAATGTTCATTATTGTGGTTCTTCATGGGCATCTAACTGGGTCTGTGCGTCTGGGCTGCCTTGCAGCAAACACAGAAGCCATTAGGAGCTATGGTTTTACTGCAGAGCCTCTGCCTTACTTACACCTGAACATCACATGACAGGACAGCCCTCAGTGCTGTCAGGTCCAAGAAACCCTCTTCTAATTTTGTTTCTCTCTCTGTAGCTACTCCAGAAACTCCACAGCCATCTCCCCCTGCAGGCTCAGGACCAGAGCAATACAAGTTGCTGCCCGGAGCCATTGCAACCGTGGCAAAACAGCCCACCTCCATCCCACAACCCACCATCACGAAACAGGAGGTCATCTAGCAATCTGAAGACTGGCTGGCCTCACTTGGAAGGCCATGTGGGAGAAAAGCCCGAACTGACTCTGTCACTGTGAAAAGAGAAGCCATCCAGAAGTCTCTGGGCACAAACACACAGACTTGCTTATTGGACTAGTCCACCACCACCACCAAAAGCTGTCTTCCTGCAGCTATGGACAGCATGTGCCATGGGCAGCCCCGAGTCCCAGGACTAAGCCTTACTGAAACCCCTGGTCCCTGTAAGAAGGGCCTGAGTTCTGCCTCCCTCTGCGGGCAGGTTGCAGCGACTGGCTGGGGACAGAGCAGCTGGCTCTTCCCCCACTGCCACCTCTCAGCCTTGGTTGAGCATGCGCCAGACTCCATGAACAAGCAATTCCCTGTGCTGTGTGAACAGAGGGCTTCCCTCCCACAGCCATGCCAGCTCCCCAGACAGTGCCCAGTCCAGCCAAACTTGATGGAAATGGGAGCTCCCCCAGGTGCATTGCAGCAGGTGAAGCACAAGGATTTTGCTCAGGCAGCATTGGCAGAGCTGCTCCTCAGCCTTGGCTAATCCCAGGTCTTTGCATGGTGTCACCCTCCAGCACACTGACACCCCCAGCCAGGTCTAACCAATCTTCTCAGCTGTTACTGGGACAAAGTCTGGCCCACCAGGATTCTCCACTATTTGGATCCTTCCACTTTTTGAGGGGTTTTGTTATTTCCATGCCATGACTGCTCCCCTGTCACAAGTCTCAGAGAAGCAACCACTGCCAAATCCTTCCCTTACACCACTTACTGCCTCCTCACTACCTGGATTGGGAATTCAGAGGACCATGGCAGTCAGGAGATTTCAGCTAATGGGATGGGGCCACCCAAATACAGGCTGGTGGTGGGCAGCACTGACCAAAATATCACTGGCCCCACTACTGCTTCTCAGCAGTCATAAGAAGACTACTGGATGCCTATTTAGAGGGAAGCAGGGAGAAGGATGCTGCCCACAGGGGAGAGACCCGTGAGGGTGAGAAGAGCCCAAGCCTCACATAATAGACGAAGGCCTTGGACTGACCAAGTGCTGGGAGCATTGTGACCCAGGATCTCTGTGCAGACCCAACTTTAATGCTAAGGTATGCCATCGAATCTACTTGTCTAGTCCAGTGCCACTCCTTCAGCTTAGAGTGAGAGGCTGATCACAGATTTGTAGGTTTCCATAACAGAATACATTATGGCTCCTTCAGACCTCAGAGGGTTTGAAGGCAGCAACCTCAAACCAACAATGCTTCAAGTCCTGCAGAGAAGAACAACAGAGGTCAAAGAAAGACCCCATCTCACCCAAGCCCCTTGGCCCTGCCCCAGCCGTGGGTCTGCACCCACCTGCCCTGCTCTCTCCCTGCTTCTCTGTGCCTCCCTGCACCAAAACCCCGCAGAGCTGACCTTTGGTTTACAGCTGAAACCAGGAAGGGGGCCCTCCCGCACCCAGCGCTCGCCTCTCCGGGTGCCAGCAGGGCTGGGGCTCGCAGAGCCCTGCCCGACTTCAGGCCTGAGTCATTCTGGCAGCACGAGGCAATAGGAGTTCCAACCCACCAGAGACTACGTGGGGTGCTGGCTTCTCAGGAAGATGAAACTGGTGGAACCTTGGCTGCCGAGAGGTCTCTGGTGGGAACGAATGTGAGCCAGCCCAGCCAGAGGAGCTGCAGGTCTGTCCCTTCATTTCCAATGCAAAAATGAAACACCTCACCTTGCGCTGACGGTGTCACGAGTATGGTATCATCTCTCAACGCTGGTGGCATCGTACCGACTAATTTATTGCAATGATGAATCCAATCATTTTCTGTAAATTATTTTGTAAATCACATTGATTATTTATAATTGGGAGATTAAATGCAAAAAAAAAAAAACCCAAAACATAATAACCAGGCTGTCTTTTCCAACTGCAGAAACCTTTTTTCCTGTACATAGACATACTCTGTGGGGAATCCTTTTTGGTCCATTTGCACCAAACATTCCTCAGTATTGTATATTAATTTTCGCTGGTTACTGCCTTCCAATGGAAACAGAGGAATATTTCTTCACTAGAGTTTGTATTCTTACCAAAAAAAAAAAAAGAAAAAGAAAGAAATAAATGCAAAAATATTTTGTAACTTTTCCCAGACAGATGGATTTCTTTCTTCTGGGAAGTTTTATTTTAAATCAAGGGGGTCATCTCCCTGCCCGTCTGAGCACAAAGCATCTATGTATTGAGGAAAAAGCCCAAACAAGTGTTTGATGCTGTTGCCAGCTGTCAGATTTCCTGGCAAGCTTAATGTTAGCTGCTGTCTGTCCTAAAGCCACATGTGCTGGAATCATAAGATTGAATGACAATTCCAATTTTCATTAAAAGAAAAACAGATATGAAGAATAAATATTTGCTTTCATGATTGCAGGGAGCTTAAAGACTTGAAGTAACCACACACTGAAAGCCATGGAAAGGCAGCCAAAATACATTACTAGCATTTTGAACATGTTCATTTTAAGTCCCTCTTGTATTTCAAAGGTAGTTTCTGATCACTTTGGGCTCTGCTTTGGTTCACACAGAGCCAACCTCCTCCTGGCAGCAGGTGCAGCCAAAGGCAGACTGAGCCTGCAGGGCACAATAAGATGATAAAGTGAAAGTCAATTTGTCACTGGTTGTAAAGGTGAAGAAATACACTGACAATTAGAGAAGGCTTTTAATGACCTGCTCCTCTGATCACAGGAGCCTGCTCTCTGCTGTAGCTTGCCCAGGAAGATAATGAGAAGTGGGGAGAGAGGTCTAGATGGCTGTAAAGATTAGGTTTCTGGGGAGGAACAACATCCAGCTTTTTCAGCTCTGATCTGCAGGAGATGCCCCTCACGCTCCCCCATCTCCTGTCCCTGATGTGAAATGAGGTGGGCAGTCTCATCCCAGCTATAAGTGATGAGAAGCAGTCTGATTTTACATCTCATTTGCACATCCAGTGACCTTCCAGTGACAGTCACGGTGGTGAAAACTGTCAGCAGGAATGAGATGCAGGGATGAGATTCAGACTGCGTTTGAAGGACTGTGTGGAGACAGCACTTAGACCCTGCCTCCAGTCCGGGGCCAAGGACCTGGGAGAACACGACAGACCTCACATAACTGTGCACCCATGATGATCCAGAGCCCTGACACCATCACCAAATGCCTGAACGAGGTCCCCAAAGGCAGTCGCAGGACATGTAGTATCTCAACATACACACAACTGAGTGGTTAGACCAGTCATGAGAAAGAAAATTTGTTAGCTCCTTCTCTTTAGTGTGGAATAAAACCTGGGACTCTTCTGCCTGCCACAGGAACCCTGTGACTCACGGTTGGTTTTACCTGGGAATATGCCCTAAAACCTCCATATATGTAATATCAAATCTTTGAGGCAATAAATTCTCCTGGATTCCTTCCCATGAACTGCTCTATCAAGGTTGGCCTTTACCTGGTTAATCTTAAATCAAATCAGTGCAGTCCCTACAGGAGGTTTCTTATTGCTGGATTCATCTCACTTGGGGAAAAAAAAAGCCACAAACTGCTGCAGAGACAACCTTGTCCTTAACTGGCCTCCTCAATCACAACCTTCACTTCTTGTGTCACTCCAGCCTGGAAATCACCCTGAGACACGATCTTGCCACTTGTGAGCTGTGTTTTATCCTGCTGGGCTCCCTGGAGCCCACAGGCAAGGTCCCATGTCACAGGAGATGGCTGCTGTAAGGACAGCTAGTATTGGCCTTTAAGACACAACATCCTTATGTTGGTTTTGGACACAAGAGGTTTTTACTGTCCTCTTCTCTGCTTGCAACCTAGACTAAGGATGATTTCCTGGAAAGCAGTATCTCCAGCTGTGACATCTTTTCACAAGGTCCAAGCAAAGATCTGTGAAAGCAGTATTTTTAGGTCCTCTGGCCACTCTGAAATGCATTCTTTTAATATTTCTTATATAACCTTCATCTAAAATAGCCAACAGGCTTTCGAGCCTTCTCCACAGCTTTCATATCTCAGTGGAAGAAAGGAAAAAAAAAAAAAAGGCAAATGAGTTTTATGGCCTGCATATCATCTCTGAAAGGCAACTATTGCTGCTATTAAACTTGCAAGTGCACACAGAGGCAAAGATAGTCATGAACAAGAAGCAGCAGCAGGCACAGCTCAGCAACGTGGCACTGCTGAGCCAGGCAGATCTGCGTGCCAGGCTGGCCGAGTCCCTCCAGGCTGAGTGCAAATATCACCAACCAGTTTGGGAAGTCAGGCCACAAACTGCACACCCCCATTCCAAAAAGAGAAGCTGGAGGAAGAAGGGTAAGGTGCGGGTATGTTTAAAATCCCTCTCCCCATTCCTAATTGAGGTGTGACCCTGAAAATCATAAACACACCTAGCACCTGAAAAATCACCAGCCAGGCCAACAAAAATGGCAATATACTGTCAGCTTTGTCAGGTGCAGAGGGAGCAGGAGAGCTTGGCACAAACAAGACTGCAGTCACGTCCTCCAGTTCGGTGTCCTGTGTAAGACAGAAGGGGCTGCTGGGGTCAACAAAGCATTCCCAGTTCAAGCCCACAGAGCACCGTTTACCAACGGGGCTCCCACAGGAACAAGCCCAGGAACTTCTGCTCATCAGCACTGTAGCCATTGCCCTGAAGGGGATGACAAGGAGCACAGGTCCCTGAGCAGCACCTTGACAGCCCCGAGGGCTAATCCTGCTAGGGACCTGTCCTACCATGGAGACAGCTGCTTCCAGTGCACAAGGGCACCACAAAACATGATGAGAGGCTGGGAAACACTGACTCAGTTCAGAGTAAATTGGGGTTGGACTAGATGACCCTGAAAGGTCCCTCCCAACCCAAAATATTCTACAGTTCTCTAAAATTAAACTACAGAAATCCTGTAATATTTAAAACATTCAGAGGTCCTGACAAGCACATTCCTCACCAAGCTTTTGCAAAAACATTGCTGGTCTTGAAGCTTGTAAAGCCAAGGAGATGGGACATCTTCCCTGAGAGCCTGGGCTGGGTACAGCTTCGTGTCTGTGTCGCATCACACGCTTGGCTTCCTAGAGGTCTAACTGCACATAAGCAGAACGTTAGGTGCCTGGGCGGGGTGTGCCTGCCTGCATGCAGCTGCTTCAGCAGCTGATGCTACAGATTTGTGTGCGTTTGCATATTAGTGCCTGTTTCCATAGCTTTGCATGTGGCTCTGCTCTGCCGTGTGTGCGTGGGCAGGGGCAGGCCTCTGCTGCACAGCCTGGGGCTCACAACCGTGGCTGTCATCTGTGAGATCCCCTCCTCCCGCTGTGACAGGCACGGCAGCCTGGCCTGGGGGATGCACACTTTCAGGCTTTGAGACCGTGAATATTTATGGTAATTTAGGGCATATTTTAAGTCACTTCACTCTTTGAGCGCAGAGGACTGGCTGTTGGAATAGATCACAGCCAAGCACCCCACGGGCCAGGCACCATGTCCAGAGCAGGTTTACAGCAGCCTGGTGCAGCTCTGCATGGGGGGATTCCTGGGGGCTGCCACTCCCCTACAGCCCTTTCCACGCTCCTGGACTGGTGTGATACAACCAGCTCGGGCTGGAGTCACACCACGGCCCTGCGCACAAGCAGAGCTCACCCAGCACTAGGGCACTAGTGGCTCTCTGCTCTGATGCTGAGCTGCCCAAAAGGGTTGTGTAATCCGTGGGGCCCAGAGGTTCTGCCTGCACCCCCAGGACCAGAGCCCCTCTTGGCCTGAACTGCATGGAGATTATCTTTATTACAGGACTGTTATGTTTGCACAGTTTAGTGATTTAATATCAGTTTAAAGCATTCTCTGTGAGCAACGCTGTTTGAAGTCATGCTCTCTTCTCAGCCTCAGCTTGCCAAGACTGTAAAATGTTTATTGCTAATGGTGAAAAAGCTTAAAGAAGCCAAGATAACTTTCCCAGGCTGGGTACTAAGACTGTTCGGGTAAGTAAATGAGTGAAGACTATTACATGGACTCCATTAAATATCAACCAACACCAACAGCCATTCATTTATAACACAACGGCAAGGTGCGGGAGCACCCAGGAGCAGGGCTGAGAAAGGTTTCAATTGCATGTGATAGGAGAGATGAACGTGAGACAGGCTGGATTCCCCACAGGGCTTCAGGTGTGGCTCCCAAGGTCAGGCAACATAACTCCTGACTGAAGCTCCTGCAAATACTGTAGATTTGGAGTTGATGAAGAGGCAGAGTTGGTGTGGTTCATCTCCTCTCAGATAGGGAGGGTTGTGTGCACATGGTTTAGCGTGCCCTTGCCCCTCCTGCAGCCATGGGTATGGACAAAACTCTCCAGCTAGGCTGGGGGACTATCACTGCCTGGATGTTTGTGCGCACTTTTTAGCTTTCACTTCCTTATAGATGGGTTCTGCCTTTACTGGTTTCCAGTCACAGGACGCCAACACCAGGTAAATTACACAAACTCTCACTATCGTTTCCGTGATTTCATGTGCCAGTGCTTTAAAACTTCCCCCACAACTTGCCTTGGCGTTTGAACCCCTCACTTCCGTTCACCAGCCACCCCTCTCCTTGAGTTCAACGTTCCCCACAGGAGGAAAACGGCAGTAAGGTAGTTACTTCACTTGAGGACCATCCCCACACTGCATTTCACCTCTAGTCCTTCTTCACTATGCAATATTCTCACTTTTACTTTCCTTCTTTATCCTCATCTCTCTCAATGGGATTTCTACCAATTCTCATCTCTTTCCTGCCCTCTTTGTCCCCAAAGCAGAGCTTCCTTCACACATCACCCCTTTCAAACATCCCTGCTTACTCCTCACACCCTGTTGCAGCAGCTATTAACCAGTCAGGTCTGGTACTGACACCTCCCTGCTAAATTTTCCTCCCTTGTTCGAGGAGTGCAAATTCCAACCACATTTTGCAATCTATAGCGTAAACCCCTGTGTTCAGATGCAGTATTTCCCAGCTGTTTGGGGTCTTGACGCCTTTTCTCAGATCAGCCTGGCCTTGCTGCTAACTTCAGCAGTCTGCTGGATCAGGTGCACCCTGGAACTTCCTCACAGCTATGAGGCCACAGACCCATCTTCCCAGCTCACATCTCCCTCCCTACAAACTGTGTCCGCAGCTGCCAGGCTCTTACCTCCTCCCTGGGACTCCAGGTCCTGTCTGGGGGCTTCTCTCATGCTTGTGTTGCGGGTCTCTGTGCCCAGGAGCTGTACAAATGGAAACGGAAGCAATATAAGGCCTCTTGTCCTCCTGAGGTCCCTTCTAACCTCATTTATCCCAGAAAGAGCATGGAGCAACATCACAAACAGGTCTAATTCATACAGACCCAAACTGGTCTCAGCTTGGGGCACCAGCTTGCCAGGTTGCACCCAGTTCTGAGCTGGCTGGGCCTAAAGCAGGGTTGGATTGGAACATCAGCATGGGGCTGCATCAATGTACTCCCCTTCTCTGAAATGTCTCCCAGGGGGCAAACACGTGTGGAACACTCGGTTTGTTTCCACGCTGGCACATCTCTTGCCAGGCACCTTTCCACTTTGGAAGGATGAAACCTTGGAAGAGAAATAAATCAGAGCTGAAGCTCAAGATGCTGCAGAAGAGTCTTGTTTCCCACTGTGGGGTCCTGGGATTCCCGGTCTTTGTCCAACTATCTCCGACTCCCTCTCCTGGCTGAAAACACGGGTTACAGCCAAGAGAAAAGTGCAGAGTCCACCGAGCTCACCGGGACCCTCCAGCCTGGGGACAGTCCCCAGGATGCTGAGCCTGTTTTGCAATCTAACTTTGTGTCATTGGTCAGTGGTGTTAAACGTGTCTTTTTTTTCCCCTCCCTGTTGAACCCTTTTTAATGCATCAAGCCCGGGAGTAACCATCTTTTTTATTTTTGTTACAAATTCAGGCATCACCATCTGAACTCCTGTGGGATACATCTTTCTGTGCTTTCAGAAAATAAATCAAACAAAAAAAAAAAGCTTCCAATAATCTCCCCTTATGAGGATTCAGCCCCTCTGTTTGCATTTAAATTCAGGCTACGGGCAGCACATCTCTTGAGCCCAGCTCCCATCCCACTGCAGGAGGCAACTGCACTTGCCTGGACTCTGCTTTGAGGCTCCCCGAGCTCTGACCAGGTAATTCCGCGACGGCTCTGGCTTTGAGCTGCCTGGGGAGCTCTGGCTGGCAGCGAGAGGCTGCAGGGCCCGCAGATGGTGCTGTAGCCCCGGTCCTGGCCGCCCTTCTCCTCCGCTCCAGGAGGTCGCTGCTGTCTCAGAGGTACCAGCCTGGCCACAGGACACGCCAGGTCACACCCGAGCACTCCCGCTCTCCAAGGTCAGCTCCAAGGCGCCTTAACAGGAACCAGCTGGGGCAGGTCCAGAGGAGCCGCAACAGCGCTGGGAGGCCAGGCTGGGAGAGCTGGGGGGGTATCCGGAGAGCAGAGGAGGCCACGGGAAGGCCCAGTTGTGGCTTCAGGCGCTTAAAGGGGCCTGCCAGAAAGACGGGGAGGGGCTTTCTACCAGGGCCTGTCGCGCCGGGACGGGCGGGGATGGGTTAAACTAAAAGAGCCCGGGCAGAGGAGGGAACATTTCACACTGCGGGCGCCCAGGCTGCCCCGAGAGGCGGGGGAGCCCCGTCCCTGGAGCCGCTCCAGGTCAGGCCGGACGCCGGCCGGGCCGCGCTCGAGCCGCACGCGAGGCTGGCGGGGGCGCGCACCCCTCGGCAGCAACCGCTATCGGACAGAAGCGCCCCTGACGTCACCGCGCATGCTCGCCGGGTGCGTCATTTCCGGGCGGCCGCTGTAGTTCCGGGGCGCCGCTGCCTGGAGACGGCGCTGCTGGGCGCGAGCGCTTCGGTACGGGCTGGGAGGGGAGAGGGACGGGGGCGATGCTGGGGCTGGGGGGTGTATGGGGGCGATGCTGGGGCTGGGGGGTGTATGGGGGC
>JANVCC010000271.1:6179019-6224369 GCA_025345505.1 Todiramphus chloris collaris
TGGGGGGTGTATGGGGGCGATGCTGGGGCTGGGGGGTGTATGGGGGCACTGCTGGAGCTGGGGGGTGTATGGGGGCAATGCTGGAGCTGGGGGGTGTATGGGAGCTGGGGGCTATATAGAATCATGGAATTGTCAGGACTGGAAGGGACCTTAAAGATCATCTCGTTCCAACCCCCCTGCCATGGTCAGGGACACCTCCCACTAGAGCAGGTTGCTTAGAGCCCCAGCCAGCCTGGGCTTAAACACTTCCAAGGATGGGGCTTCCATCACCTCTCTGGGCAACTTGTTCCAGTGTCTCACCACCCTCATGGTGAAGAAACTCTTCCTAATGTCTAACCTGAATCGACCTATAATATATATATATATGGAGGTTATGCTGGAGCTGGGGGGTATATGGAGGTGGTGCTGGAGCTGGGGAGCTGATACTGGAACTGTGGGGCTGGAGGGGCCTCCTTGCCCCTATGCCCACCCCAGTGGCCACAGCACAGGCAGGGTGCAGGGACTTCTGCACTGCCCGCAGCCAGACACTCAGGCTGTCAAAGCGCAGGGGCTGAGGATTTGGGTTCTGCCCAGCCCAGGCTGTAACAAGGGGAAGCGCATCCCTATGAGTGACCCAAGTGTCCCTGAGCAGCCTGGGGAAGGTGTGGTAGAAGGAAGCAGTTCAGGTGTCTGTCACTGCAGGAGGAAGGTGGCTCTGAGACAGGCATTATTCTGACAGGTGATTCCTGTGTGACACCCAAATCTGGTGTGTTGTCAGTGACTCTGAACATGAGCAGCTCAGGAAATAAAGACATCATTTTCCCTTCCAGTCCCAGGTCAGTCTACAGGAAGAACGCCAGGCTCTTAATTTTATAATTTTTCACTCATCTCTACCCACTTGCTACTGGATTTGGAAATTCAGCTCCCAGTTCAGAACTATTGACAGCTCACTGAAAAGCCTACCTTAATACCCATGCAGTGCTGGCATAAGAGGCTGTCATTTTCTTACCTGCTGACCCAGTCTGAGAACTGCAGCCGTTTCTTATATTCCTGAATGCCACTCCTCCCAAATTGCCCAAAATATTCACATGGGCAGACATGCTGATTGATGCATGTATTTGCCAGGGAAGTTAATGAAAACTCTTAGCTGTCTGGGCTCTTCTAGGAGAGTTTCTCAGAAGAGGGTGTAATTTGACCAAATGTGAGAATCCTGTCTGACTGGGATGTGTTTACTTTGCTTTAGTTTCCAATTGGACATAGCAAATAAATGTTAAGGCAAATTAAATTCTGTGCTTTGCAATGAAGTTGTGTAATTGCATATTTTAATTATTACGTTAAAAAAATTTTATTAGGGTTCATCCAAGGTAGTTTTCTACTAGCTATGCAGGATAAAAAGATTAGAGAAACTTGCACTGTCTAATCCTAAGAAGAGAATTATGTCTGAACAGTGCTTCTGGCTGTAGTGCAGGTTCTTGGGAGAGCAGTGTCCTCAGATGGGAAACAGGGATGTAAATAATACATATGCTTGTGAGATTGTCATGTGTAGCACTTGGTTTTTGACAGATTCCTGGTACATTATGTCAGGAGACAGTGACTGCACCAGGACAAGTCCATCAGCAGGGTCTCCATCGGACAGTGAGTTCTTGCCAGATCGGCCCAAGTACGTGTGCTCGCTGTCTCCTGATCTCGTTACCAAAGCCCGGGAAGAGCTCCAAGAGAAACCTGAATGGAGGCTGCGCGATGTGCAGGCGCTCCGAGACATGGTGTGCAAAGACTATCCCTCCCTGGGGACCTGCCTGGACGATGCTTTTTTGCTAAGATTTCTCAGAGCCAGGAAATTTGATTATGATCGAGCGCTTCAGCTTCTGGTGAACTACCACACCTGCAGAAGGAGCTGGCCCGAGGTCTTCAGTAACTTGAAGCCATCTGCAATAAAGCCTGTCCTAGAGTCTGGTTTTGTCATTGTGCTGCCTCACCGGGACCCCGAGGGACGCCACGTCGTCTGCATCCGTCCAGGTACTGAAACACATGAATGTCTTTGTTCTCCATCTTCGAGCTGTGTCTGGGCCAAAAGTCCATGTCCTGCTCTCCTACAAACAGTGATTACTTACAGAGTACATGGGTTCTCTAAAATGTGTGTAGCTCACTTGTGAAGGTGGACATTTGTCGTTAGCCAGCGTTATACCAGTTCCTTTTCCTGTGTCAGCAATAACTGCACTTATGTCAAAATGAAAATGCAGCGAGGTGGGTTGATGAAATACCAGGTGACTCAAGAAAAATTAACGTGTAGTAACTCAAATTGAGACAGGACTGCTGGCCTATGTTAGGAAGCTTGTACTTTGTTGTAAGTGGAGAGAGGAGCCTGCGGCTTTGACTCCACGTAAACAATCAGACCCTTCCATGTGCTTCTGGTGCTGCCAGGCTTGCCATAAATTTCTCTTCTTTCATTCTCCTCTTTTCCATTTACCTGCTTTCTTTCTGAGCTGAAACTGGTGCTAATAAGTTGTGCTGGGTGGAGAACGGGGTTCTTAAAACCATTGCCTTTGCTCCCTGAAGTAAACATGAGTTGCCATCTATCTCTTGCTTAAGAAAGGCTGCTCTGAACTAGGACCATGGCTATTAAAGACTAACTTTATAAAGAGTCCAAGAAAATAGAAAATCATTTTTTTGGAATGTGTGTTGTTAGCTTATATTTACTCTCCAACTTACCATCCATGTCTTGTAACCTCAGACAGATGGACACCCAGTAATTATCCGATTACTGAGAACATTCGTGCCATATACTTAACGTTAGAAAAACTCATTCAGTCCGAAGAGACCCAGGTGAATGGAATTGTAATCCTGGCAGACTACAAAGGAGTCAGCTTATCTAAGGCGTCTCATTTTGGTCCTTTTGTAGCCAAAAAAGTGATTGGAATTCTTCAGGTAAGACCTGAACTGGTGGGAAAATAAGCTTGTGCATTGTAAATGACTGCTTCTGTGTCTAGAGTTCTTGACTATGTCACCAGAAACTTAACTCTACCAGCAGAGTTAAAACATGTCTCTGCCCAACCAGTTTCTCACGCCCTTGCCAACTTACCTCACTTGCCCTTTTTTTGATCCCTAAAACTAAATTTGCATTAGAAATGCAAACTTTTGAGGTGGAACAGGAAAAAAAAAGTAGTTCTGCTAGGTAGTGGTAAGGGGGAGAGGGAGCAGTGAATTACAGTTAGAGAGAAGACACCTTTTTGCTTGAATGCTGAGGAATGGCTTGTTATTTCAATGGTTCCTGTGAGCCGAGATGGAGCTGACTGCTGGACAAGTGCAAGTTCAAGTACTTCTGCAAGAATTTTGCAGAAAGGACTTCTTAAGGGGTGTGATTTGGGGAGGATTTCCATTCACTCCCTGAAGGAAGAAAGGCTGCAGGAAAGTAATAAAAGGGATCTCTGACTAGATGTTTGGAAGGAAAATGATGGAGAGCTAGTTAGAGCAAGGGTGTAAGTGCAAGTGGAGCTATACAGAATAAGCTGAAAGGAGTAACCTGGCCAAAGTGGCAGGAGGGTCCCATGATTATGTTCTACCATACTATCTGGAGGGAGATGAGGACGACTTCTCTTGCATGAGTTCATTCCCTCACTACTCTTACTCTGGCCTTAGCTGGTTATGATCTGTGTTGTACCTGGGGGGGAATAAGGAAGGACAGGGGGAGTCAGGGGAGTTTGTGGAGGTGCCACTAGTGAATTTATAGATGTCTGTGTAAGAAATTACTCCTTTAAATTGTGATCTAAATATGACATTTAGCTGTCTGAGCTCATACTGAATTTGCACAAATAAAGTAGTGGGTGTCCTGCTCTTATTAGCGGAAGCTATTCACAAAACAAAAGCTAAACATGAAGAAGACATAAAGGTGTGAGTGGTGTATAAATGTGTTACATCAATCTTGTGGAGCTGCATCTCTTGTAGAAATGAGCTAATTCACTGACCACGTTACCTGCTTTTCACTCCAAGCATTGACTGTTTTGTGTATGTGAAGCTGGTTAAAAGGGGAAAAAAACTTCACTGTGGCACTTGAGACCTTAATTGCTGATCATGAGCTTTTGCCTTGGAAAAATGTTTCTGCAAATAAATTTCTCTAGCAGAAATCCCATAACTAAGGGTTGTTTTTAACTGTCTTGTATAAGAGACCCTGTGTGTTCCACTGGCAGCAGAGCCTGTTTGTCTTTTGCAGTTAGCAAAATAGACAGAATAGTTGAAATGGCAGAAAAATAGTGATAGTAGATTTCTTCTCTATAAAAAAGACCACATTTTGTACTATCTTGGGCACCAAATCTGTTAGAACGAGCTGTTAGAATGAGCCTGCTCTGAGGAAGGTACGTTCAGAACAGCATCCTTATCAAGGCTGGGACAGTGATTATCTCAGAGTCTTTGTCAGGGGAGATGAAGAACAGCATTAGAAATTAAGACTTACCCATGGCAATATATTTCTTGATGCAAAGTTTTCTTGTGTCTTGATTTATGCTCATAGATGTCATCCTAAGACTGTTCCCTTTTACATGGTGCATTTCTTTTGCCGTACTGGTTTGTGTTGGTATCTCAGGCAGAAGTCTGGGAGCCAGTGGGTTGTGCTGGCAGTCAGTTTCAGGAGATTTTAAAAAGAGGAAGATGGCAAATGTGTTTTAAACTGCATTATAAAAATGTTCTTTACTCTTCAGGATGGATTCCCCATTCGAATAAAAGCTGTTAACATAATAAACGAGCCTCGTATATTCAAAGGCATTTTTGCAATCATCAAGCCTTTTCTGAAGGAAAAGATAGCAAACCGGGTAAGAATCTGTGTCATTTTAATGTTGATGTTAATGTCTGGGAGTTCCTTGCTTGGTCACTACAAGTAACAGCCACTGAAGAACTTCACAGCTAGAAAAATGTTGGTGCCATTTACTTGATCGAACTGGTTCTTCCTGCTTTAATTTTTAAAAACATGCCTGTTGGGAAAATTCTTCATGAGAGAGAAGCTTTGAGAAATTTAACTGTGGCATAACATTAATATGGAACTTTAGTACATATACTGTGTATTCGGGACATTCATTCCATCCCTGGGGTTGGATTATTTTGGCAAGTAACACTTTGCTTGTGAGGTGGTGTCACAGGAAATCTGTGTTGCCACTTCCTTGCTCTTCTCCCTTTGCAAGTGTCCTGCATGGCACGAGTGTTCCCTCTGTGGGACTGGATGTAGCTGCAGAGGATGATGTGATTTTCTTCAAGGATAAGTACTTCCAATCCCACGGATGAACTTGGGGACGAGCTGAATTTGGAACCTGGGCACAGACTAGCAAATGTCAGGTCTCCCTTGCTGGGATTTAAGCTGCACCAGAGCTGGATGGTCTCAAGGTTTCTCTCACTAGTGTGTCTAACTGCACCTGCCCAATATTGTACGTTGCCCATAAAGACATCACCATAAAGACATCACTTCTAAAATTTGCTCTTGAGCTCAAAATAAGCTTGTTAGCTGCCTGTTTCAGTCACTTGCTGTGAAGAGTTTGATAAGCACTATTAAAGCTACCTTTTGCTTTCTTCTTCAGGTTTTTCTTCACGGCTGTGATCTGAATTCCCTTCATCAAAACATTCCTCCAGTGATCCTGCCTGAAGAGTATGGTGGTACTGCAGGGAAGCTGGACATCTCAGCATGGAACGAGCTGCTGCTCTCCTCTGAAGAGGACCTTCTGCACGATTTCTCAGCACTGGTTCTCCCGTGTGACAGCTCTCCCCATGACATGCTAGTGAGTGGGGATGCTGATGAAAAGCAGTGTGACGATTCTCTACGAGGCATGAAACCTCAGCTCTATTACTGTTATTAATAAAGCAGCGAAGGGAAGTTTTCCAGCACAGTTAAGACTTGTTCTGATAGGTGACGTTGTGAACTCTGCCTTACTCCTAAATCTACAGTTTAGGAACAGACCACTGAGGCACTTTACACTTAGAACCAAAGGAAGCTGAAGAGGGCACAATGGGAGCAGGGCAGAGTTCGGGGAGGATAAAGGCAAAGAGCACAAGTTAGGTAGAATACTTGAGGCTCATTAACCTCTGCATGAATGATGTAAACTGGCCTATTCTTTCTAATGATAAAGAAAAAAACAATACTGCAGGATGGTAAGCTTAATAGTTTCTTATCCCCTTCCCACAGAGGTGAAAAGTGGTGACAATGATTTAGTAGCTTTGTGACCATCTGTTCCCTTCCCATTCTGCAAACACCAGTAATCCAAGGCAAGAAAATGGCTTTTGAACCCTGAAAAATGTAGTTCTGTCAGTGAAGATTGCAGAAAAACATGAAAATCTAACTTGGCCTGTGCTCTGACTTGGTTAAGATTGTGAGCTGGCATTTCTGAAATATCTCCATAACTATTTGTCTCAAGTTAATACAGAGCAAAACTTTCTTATCCATGAATATCAGTATGGAGATCATCTCTGAAACTTCCTCACAGTAGGAAGAACTATAACTGATGGATTAACAACTACAACATTTATGCCAAAGCTTATTATAAACAGACACAATCTTCATTTTCAGAAGACAGGAAGTTTTTCAGATCAAGTACTAAGGCTTCTGATTAGGTAAGAGCTTCAAGTACTGAGGTTCAGGACCAAGTAAGAAAAAGCTACATCAGCCACCTCCCCACACTGTCAGTTGTTCTTAAGCTGGTTGTGATGAAGAATTAGGTAACTCAGAATTCGTAAGGAGGCTTTGTAGCAGTTGGCATATGATGTATAGAGGGCAATACTTGATGTAAAACAGCAAGGTGCTGCTTTAGATTGTTCCTTTGGGCAGAATTTGAGTTGAAGTCTGTGAACCAAATGCAGACAGGCTATTTGAAAGCACATTCTTAAATTTCCTGATATTGTAGCATTTTGTTCACGGTGTTTGTCGGCTCTTTTGTGAAATGTTACAATTCTGTTTTCAACTTTGTTGACATTTTCTGTCTTTAGTTGTCACATTCCTCTATGAAGTTAGACTCTTTAATCATCTCTGTAATATTTACCCATAGTTTGTATGCCTGTGCTTCTAGGTCTTTGTCTAGAAACAGAACTAAGACTTCGGTGTCAAATCAGGGTAAGATATCTGTGTCTAAATAAGCTGTTCCCACTCCCAAAGTTCAGTCTCCTTAATGGTCATGAATTAGAACTTAACTCTCAGCACACTTGTTTTTCTGCACTGTAATACTGTGGAGATGGGAAACCTCCCTTGGACTAGGAAAGCACACCCTGTTACTTCAAGGTGAAATATTTCACTATTGGTGAAAAAGAACATTCCTTCTAATTAGAGACTTATCTCTAGAGCACTTTCTCTGGATGAAATCTTTGTTTAGTGCCAAGTGTGACTACAGGACCCAGTTTTGTTCCTGTATATATAAAACTAAAGGAGCCTGAGGATTTCAGACATTCATTTTTCAAAGTGCCAAACTCTGTTTTGAACGTCTGTCTTCCTCTCAGTCCCCCTACAGCCTGATTGCATTGCCAAAAGGAGACTCCTCTACCACTTAATGACCTCTTGACCTGGCAGAAGACCTCATCCTGGAACAGGGGAGTAGCAAATGCCATACCTGTCATCCAAGCATTATAAAAGGAGATGGGGTTTTGAAAAGGGGTAGACCACAAGCTGTTTTTCCTGGGTGGCAGTTCAGAATCTGTGGGAGTGGGGAACTCATCACTTTAACTGGTTTAGATTAAAGGTGGGAAAAGATTAATTTTCCTCACTAAAAGCATCTGATCTTTCCTACCTTTATAAGTCAATTCTTATTCCTCTTTGACAGCTGTTACCTTTAGTGTGGAGGAAAAAACAGAAACAAACCCACAAACAACTACCATTTTCATCTACATAAAATAAGGTAAAAGAGTAGCACTAACCACTTGCTTATTTCTGACCAGAACATGCTGCCCGTTTTGCCATGCTTAATTCAGTTCTTTGTGCTGCCTGGCATGAGTAGCATACAGCACCAGGACTTAGAAAGGGAACTGGCTGCCCACACTGCTTGACTACACAAGCAGAGTGATGTTTAGGTTGGTTTACTGCCTCTTAATTCCAGCCACAATGTACAATTAATAAAGAAACCTCACAAATAAAAATAGGATGGATCACTTTTCCTAGAGGTAAAGGCACTCCTGATATTTGATAGTCTTCCCTTAACTGCACTGCAGAGTTTGAAGTGGTAGTATTTTGACAGTTAACCTGTAAGAACAGCTACTTTGATCCCTTTATGTAACTGCTAGAGATTCAAAATTCAATTTAATGTCCTTCAAAAAGAAGAAAACAAAATATATAGTGTTCAGTAGAAAGCTAAGGAACCTCTACTGAAACCAAACCCTTTTTGAGGTTTTTATATTTTCTTGCATGCCTTAAATAGTAGGCAAACTAGATCCAGCTCTCCCTCCCCTTTTCTCCTCTGCTCACAGAGAAACCAAGAATAAAGAATATGGTTTAAACATGATAAAGCTACATTATCAATGCTGAAAATAGCCTGTGTTATGCCTCCAGAACTACTTCTCCCTAAAGCTGGCTGCTGGGCAGTTGATATCAGGATGCTTGAAGTCAGGCTTACCTTTATCAAGCATCTAAACAGTTACTTCTGATTTGCTCTTTCTTGGCTTTGGAACTCAGACAGTTGAAATTTTACTGAGCTGTATCTAACCCTGTTCAGATTCATAAGCAGTGTTTGGCTTGGCTTGTGGAAAGTACAGCTCTGTCTTATATGTGCCTGACTACTGAGCTGAGAATGCTCTTTGAGCTTTAGCACTTACTAGCAAAGAAACCCATTTGTTCCCAAAATTTCTCATGTCATCATTTGGAAAATAAACACTTGTTTAAAGCATAGAGTCTTCTTATCTGCAAGTTAGGAGCATAGGAAAAGCTTACAGGTTGGGGTGTTTTTATTGTCTTTTGGTTGTTTGGGGGTTTGTTTTGGTTTTTCTTACAGCACTAAAACTGATCTGTTATTTTTTTCCAGTTGAAGTAACTTTGTTTCCAGAGGTTACACGCCTTGCCCAGTGCATAAGCCATCCCTGCCAAATCCAACACATAGTAAGGAAAGATATTTGTACTACATTGGGCAGCTGTGGGCATTAAGTGGGACAAAGGGTAGCTGCATACTGTACATAAAAGTACTTGAATTTATACTCTTGCAAATGGGTGTTAGAAACCCTGAGGTATTTTCAGGAACCGGGTGAAGTATTGTTTTTGTTAAATCTCATTTTGGCATGAGTTAATCATAGTGTTATTCAAACTAATTTGCCTTCTGTTGTATGTGGGCCTAGAGGTGTTGGGTGGTTATGTGTACATTTTACTTTAACAAAATTTATTTTTATAATGCATTTTATAAAATGGAGTGGTCAAAATGTGTAATTTTATGATGCATGACTGGGTTATTAAACACATTGGAACAGCTGCTGATTTGATATTTTAAGTATGTTTGCCTTATGTCTTGGGGTATTTTATATTGTAAAAGTCAATAGCAACGTATACTTAGTTCCACACAAAACACAGTTGGAACTAAGAACAGTTGCCACAGAATTACATCAGAAAAAAGGTGTTGCTTTCTACTGCAGAACTACAATTAACTGAGCAACTTCAAGGAATAGGATTTGACATCCAGAGAATCATGTGGAAGATGCTGTTTCAGATGAAATCCAGAGTTCCCTTCCAACCCCTACCATTTTTGCTGCTTGGAGAAGACATTCAGTCACATCCAACTGGACACTGCAGCATCTAATTAGCATTTTACTCGTTGCATGTAGTATTTTACACAGGAGAATACCTGCTGCTTCTCAACAGAGCTGGGGCAGTTTCAGTAGTTAGTCTGCTTTATTCAAAAGAGTTTACAGTGCAAATGCCTTAGTGCCAATAATAATAATGTCATGTACACTGTTTTGTAAGCATGTTAGACAAGTGACATCAATCAGAAGCTGTATTTTTCCACCATAAAGTTGTTTTAAGCTAGTCATACACTTACCACTCAATATTTGGCAAACATACTAAAAAAGAGGTTGCCTCTTAGAAAGGCCAAGTTTGTTCTTAAAAGAAATTAGTGTTAATCAGTTTTTCAACCTCAAAATTCTCCTCTTTTGGTGAGGAATAAGGGTTGGGTTTTTTTTGCCACAACACAGGCAGGTAAGTGTAATTTAAATACACTTCTGCTTTAAATAATTTTTTGCAGTGGAATGTAGAAGTCAAGCAGCATAGGTTATGCTTCTAGGAACGGAAGCATTAGCATATTAGTGCATTATGCTGAATATAATTGTTCTTTAAAATATATTACTTCATATTTAGCTAAAGGTTACTTTCTATTCAATAGAAGAGTTGTGGCTATTGGACAGAACAGATATTTTTCTTTTGTGCTTTGACAGCACAGTTGCAGTGAACTTTTAAAACATAGTAATAAGATAACCATGACTTGAAAGTTAAAATAGAAAGATAACTGGCAATAATTTTGATCCTGCATCAAGCATTACACAATACATAACTTTCTATCCCCCTGCATGTTAGTATCAACCTAAGAAACAGTAACATAGACAGTGTATCTAAAGCAATACATGAGCATTTTGGCTTTCAGCAAAAAAATTCCCCACTTTTGTAAGCTCAGAGAGGTGCAGCAGTTTAACTGAAGTCTCTGTTAGTAAGGACAAGAGGAGCCACTAAGGTCCAAAGATAGAGGAGGAGACAAACCCAGCTGGAGGTTATCTTCACCCACACGGCTGGCCACTTACTTGTCATTGTTTTAAAATCTGCATCAGGGCTAAAAAGTAAAGAAGTCAATTAATAGATACAGAAGGAACCATCCACTATTCCTTGCTACCTCATATGAATCCGAAGTTAGGACAATGCAAGAGCCTTTGTGGCAGCACAGCAAGACAACTAAACCAGCAATACTCCTGTGGCTCCTTCGTAGGCCTCTTGTTCTTTTCAAAATCAACCTGCTTGCGTATGTTGATGTGCAACTCTTTAAGGAAATATTGGAGTGAGCTATACTATATAGGCTCCTGCTCTATAAGGGCTAATTTATACACTATGACAATCCTGGGGAAAGCAGTTATAAGCTGCAGCAGCAGAGGATATGCACAAGTGCTCCCAGCAGACCTGGAAATCCTATCCCCATTTCGAGTGGCACATACTGCTGTCCCTGCATACCTTTCCCAGGGTGAACAGCCATTAACATTAGGCTGGCCTCTGACAAACTGCCCAGGAGGCCACCTTAAACCAGTTTCACGTGCACCCTTCCTGCTACTTGCCTGTCTGAAGCACGAAAACCACACTTCCTGCCCTTGCAGCTGTGCAGCAGCCCAGTAGGATACAGCTGTTGACACTGCCTTTTCACATCTTAATTCAGCTCTTACCTGTACCAGTTCGTGAGCGTCATCATGATGTAAAGAGAGGCAAGAAACAGCATGAAGTGAAAGAAGGCATAGCTGTACTGAACACCATCCTTCTCGTTATCCGCGACACGGCGTACTTCTCCTTCCTCCGCATCCCCGCTGCCTAGACCCCCAGCCTCCTCCAGGATGGCACTGTCACTCCCAGACAGCGTCAGCTTGTTCACCTGGCTGTTGCTTGAAGAGCGAATGCTGCAATGCAACCCAAAACCACACAGTTAAAAACTCCCATCTTCATTTAACTATGTTTGCTAATAAGCAACAAACCACAATGAATGCCTGGGACTAGCAAATAATTTTTAAATCCATCTCGGAAACACAAGAAAGCTCCTCAAAGAGATCCATTTCCTTCCAGGCTTTTTGTTAACCTAATTCATTGTTCCTCATCCAGGTCTCTTAACACATTTTGTTCCATTATCTGAACTGGGTCGATAGAAGTCCATTCATGAGGATAGGCTTTATTAGCCATATTTGGGCTCGGGACTGAGATGGCAGCTGGATATGAATAAATGCAGCTACATTTTTCACTAGAGCCAGATTCAAATAAAGGCAGACAAATCCCAATTGTTTATCATTTGACAGCAGTGCAGATCCTACCTGGAATACAAGAGGCAAAGGACAAAGATAATCAATCCAACAACACTCTGGGCATCCCACCACTGCAGGGATTTGGGTGGAGCTGGAGTAGCAGGCACAACGGTGGTATTTCCCGGAGCAACTGTGTTTGCAGCTATCTGGGTAATGATGTTCAGCAAACTTGGGTTACAGCTTCGTTCTGAAAGGGATTTCAAGACAGGTTAAAGAAATATGAGCTTTGCCAGCATTTAGCTAAGAAATGATGACAAGCACAGTTGCAATTTCTCATTCCCTTGAACTGCTGATCTCTCCGATTCCCCAGAGGCAGCAACAGCACGGAATGTTTTTCCTTCCTGTAAGCTAGCCAGGGATGTAATAATTAAACACTACGTAATAATTAAATAATACATACATACATACAATCAGAATGCACTGATGCCTCCCTCCCTCAGATACCCTAGTTTAGTTCTGATAAAAAGCAATTTGATGGTTTCAGTAGCGTCAGCTTTACTGCCTCACTACATGTTATCTCGACAGACCAGCAATCACCAGTCGGGGATCTGTAATAACCACCAACCCCACCAACAGCTCCTGCTTTCACACCAGAGTGTGTTATTCAAGACAGCCTGTTGCTTACCAGGCTCGTTGGACATGGCTGACCAAGTGAGATACATGGTGTAGAGCGTGATAACCGAGGACTGGAGGAGGCCTGAGCGAGGCTGATGTTCCTGTTCAAAGCCAGAAGAGCAAAGGTCAAAACGGCAGGTTTTACTGACAGTTGGATATCTTTACCCTACTGCCTCCAATTCAACAATTATTAGCATGAAAAACTTCGTTTTTTAGAAATGCACTGGGCTTTGTTCTATGTTTAAAAGACCAGAAGACACTCCTTAGAGTAGTATGATTTATGCAGTAAGCAACTCAAACATGGAAGGAGTAAGCAAACCAAATCCAGCTTTTCTGTGCCCAAGACTCAGTTATGGGTTCTTACTGAGTTAATCCCAACTTGCTTAACAGTTTTGTAGACAGGAATCTAGCAGTGATTTATTTGAGCAGTACCAGTTCAGAAACCAAATAACGTGCAACTTTCCTCTCATATTAAACACACCCATAATTTCCAAGCCACATTATTAAGCCAATAAATTCCCAACTTAATTTGCTTTTCCCTAATGGGTTTCTCTGTTCTGACAGAACATTCACCACTAAAACCACACCAGCAGTCCCACACATGGAAACAAAAATCGAAAACAATGTTAGCCAAAAAAAAAAAACCAAACCCCAAAACCTATCTTCAGGAAATATCTCACTATGTAGTGCATTGGTTTCACAGTAAGATTAATTTATTTATTTTTGTTTTTAAATGTTCCTATCTAGCATAGCTAGGATAACCACGGTGTAAAGTTCTTATGTCTGACTAAATTGATACTACAGCTTTCTTACTTCCCTGCTTTTTATGTCAGAAGCAAATAGAGAAAAATACTACCTGAACTTTTGGAAGGATAGAAACAATGGAAACAGCAAAGCACAGGATCATATTAATGCTTATGAAGAACTTGTTCTCAGTGCAGCCGTCTGGCTTCGTGTAGAAAACATAGAAGAGCACAACAAAAACCAGTGACAAGGTGTAGAACAAGCTTGTGCAGGACAGCAGAGCTGGAGGAAAAAATAAATTAACTGTTACAATACTCAGGTAATTTAATGGGATATCTAAGGTGATTTAATGACCTGCTACCACTAATGAGACAGTCCCTCTTCCCCACATGGCAGTCTGGTGCAGAAAACAAGACCAGCAGAACATGTTTTTGTTAGGTATGGCTAAATTCCTGCTTCGGCTCAGAAACAAGAGAATTAGCACTTTAATTCAGCAGTCAGGTCACAAGCAGGCACGAAGGCATGCGTTGTGTTGTCCTGCAGCCTCTGTCATCAGCACAACCAACTTCCTAGGGACCTCAGGAGGGGAGGTGGCAAATCAGAGTTAGAGTTGAAGAGATCCAGACCACTAGTGCTGCACTCGCGCTGTAAAGGAGGCAGAGTTGTTTCTTGTGCCTGGCAGATCTACTAACCACAAGCTTACAGTATTTTTCATTTTAGTTAACGAGAGCAACACTGCAGCTATTAATTCCTGATGTTTACAGTAGCGACTTAAGGAGACTGTGGAGTGTAACTCTAGGTATGTCTACAAACTAGTAAGCGATATTCCACAGAGTTCTGGCCAGGAATAACAAATCCTTTAGAGGTTAAGATTCCTACCTGCATACCAACATTTAGTATTTCCCTCCTCCATTCTGTCAACCCAGCTCTCATTCCAGGAGTGAGCAAAGTCCACAAGAAGCACCAGCTGGATAACAATGAACCAGAAGGCTCCAAAAATGCCAATAACAAACCAAGCTAGAAGAGGGAACAAGAAAAACAGGGTTAGTTTTCATCATTTTTAAGCTATTCCAGTTTAAAATAAAATGACATAAAAAGCTCCTAATTATACTGCAGACAAATCATGAAAAAAACCTGAAACTACATTCAGAAATGCAGATGCTGCGAAACCCTTTGGCCCCCATCCTGCCAAAGCACACGAGGAGTCCCAGCCATTCAAGGATGCAGCCTGTGCTAGTTAAGCTGAGCATGGGAATGTTTGGCCCAACGTGCTTTCAGAATGGATGCGAGATCTAACACCAGACCTCTCTGGTACATAAGTACCATCGCACCACCTTTCTGGGGATCAGCAACCCTTTCAAGTTCCTGCGATGTGACCAGACAGTAAAGCTTCCTGCACAGATATTTCAGAGAATCTAGGGAAGTATTTAGCACCTGCCAGTGTTCTAAACTGCCTCTAGTCTAAACAGTGTCAGAAGACTCAGCCTAGCAGCATGTCACTGATTTATTAATGCCCAACACCTACACACTTGAAAAAGAGACTGCTTATTGCCCTAACTTCACCTGGTCACCAAATACTGGATGAAGCAACATACCCTAAAGAAGCAGGACAGAATCTGTGTCTTCTACCAGATAACTTTCACTATCACAGCTATAGCTTGGGATGTCTGTGAAAAGGTGTGAGTTCATTAAACAGAATTCCACGATGACATATTAACTGTACCTCTTGTGAAAGGCCCTTCAGGAATGTAAAATGCTCCAACCATGAGGGCCACAATGGCAGCAATTTTGAAGAACCAAAACCTTTAAAAGAAAAGTTGAAAATATTGGTCTTACTCTGCACACAACAGTATTTTTTAACATGATCTGCAATCAGCTTGCTGTACAGAGATAAATGTCTAATAGAAATTTAAAGATTCAGTGGGATTACAGATAAAGCTCTTCACTCACTCAGGGGGAGAGGGTGAATCAGCTATCAATACATTGGAGACATGGACTGACAGAAACCTCAAAGTTCAAAGGCAAATACCGAGCGTTGCAGCTGGGACAGAAAAACCCTTGTTCAGCAGGACAGACTGGGGACCAACTGGCTGGAAAGATTTGCTGAAAGAAGAGCTCCTGCTCCAGCAAATGGAATGCGAGCCAGCAACTCATCCTGGCAGGGAGGAAGACAAACTGCACTGCTCAGCTTGGAGAAGGGAAAAGGGAGATCTAACTGCTGGTTCCAACTGCCTAAAACAAAGCTCTAATGACAACAAAACCAGACTCTTCTTGTAGATGAACAGTGGAAGGACAAAAGGCAACATAAGCAAGTTGCAAAAAGAGAAACTGCAATTAGATAGTGCAAAAAAACTGCACAGGTTGCTCAGAGAGGTCAAAGCATCCCTATCTTTTCAGACATTCAAAATCAACTAGACAAGACCCCAAATAACCTGCTCCACATTGGTCCTGCTCTAGCCAGGAGGTTGGATCATATGATCTCCAAAGGTTCCTTTCACATTAAATGACTCTAGGATAATTCATTCCTCTAGCCCAGAACTAGTTCAATCAGTTAATGAGATGATTAGCTGTTAAATCAGTAACCAGTTGGGAACACAGCAGGGTGCCCAGAACATGGCCTTTTTGGCTACCCAGCCTCAAAGCATTATCAGCACATTGAACATGTTCCATAAATAAGAAGCTTTTAGGAGAGTAGTGTTACTCTGCATTCTGTTCAAAATAACCTCAAGACTGTCAATATACACACAATGTGCCACTGTGTTCAGCAAAGAAACACAAGAGAGGAAACAAGTTGGAAGACCAGACAGCTGGCTCACACACATACCCATTGTGTACTGAGGCTCTTGGATCGTTGCTTGTTTTCACTCCTATCATGAGCAGACTGAAGAGAAAGAAGAACACAGCCATGGCAAAGCCGATTCGATAGACAGCTCTGTATCCAACAAACACGTCACAGCTGACAAAGCCATCCATGTGTGGTATCAGAGTATGAAGCCCCTCATCACAAAATCCAGGTATCTGAGTAAAGACACACGGAGCTGTGAATTTACATCTGCATTTGCAATGACATTCTGCAAGCACTGCAACAGCTAAGGCTCTCAGGCAGCTGTCTTCTGGGAGGTCTGATAACAAAAGACCTTCTGCTTAGCTAGCCTGCACAGACATTATTATCAGCTCTTTCCTCATGTCATCACTTAAAGCATCCAGGAAGATTAAGACACCAAAGCAGCAGGCCTCTGATAACGACTAACAATCTCCAGGTCCGGTCAGGTTTCAGCAACCAGGCAGGTACTTAGAAAATACACATTCACTGACTTTGCTGTTTCAGCAGAAGCTACCCTGTACACAGAGTCTCTTAACTCAACCAGTGAGGCACATTTGGGTGTTTGTGTCTCCATGTAATCCATTCTGTGTAAAGAGAATCAATACACACACACACGGCACAAATAACGGTTTTGCACAGTTCAGAAGTTTTCTCCTCCATACCTTTTTAAGCTGCTCTTCCATCCCTGGTATCAGCATAATGCCAGCCAGAACAGTACTGAGGAAGAGGATGAAGGCATAGATAAGGCGTGTCACTGTTGAATTCTTGCTGTTGGGACAGCATCGGCAGAGTAAACACGAGGCACCGCTGCACAGACAGGGAATCTGAAGGACAGACAGACATAGTAAGGGCATCGCCCTCCCGCCTGACACCGGGGTGTTGTTCAACGAGCAGAAAACCCAGACTCCATTTGGAGACACTCCATTTGGAAACACTCTGCTCCATGACAGACCGCACAGATAAACCGTTTGATCGCCATTTACTGACTGACACCGTGTCTGCAAACGCCCGCCTTATCAGCCCGGGCTACGCTCCCGGGGGAGGCCCGCAGCGTGCCGTGGCCACCGACACCGCCTCGCAAGGGCCGGCCCCGCCTGTTCGCGATCCGCCCCCCGGCCAGCGAGCCCCGCGCCCCCCGGGAAGAAGCGGGACAGCTACAGCCCGGGGACCGCTTCGCTCCGAGGGGCTAAAGCCGCCGCTGGCTCCCGCAGATGGCGGCACAAGGTTTCCACCGACAGCCCAGGGGAGGGGAGCCAGCGGGGTCACCGGCACCGGGGCCCCCAGCGGAGACACCGCTCCCCGGGGCGGGCAGGGGGAGGCTTGCGGGGGCAGCCGCCACTCACCCAGCTGGCCAACGAGCAGACCCCCAAAGCCGCCCCCATGGCGCCGCCGAAACCCCTCCGGCCACTTCCTGCTTCCGCTTCCCCACCCCGCGGCCTCGGGCGGCCACCGTCCAGCGCCGCCACCGCTCATTGGCCCCCCCAGCCACGCTGGCGCGCCCGGGGCCCAATGAGAAGGCGGGAGGGCGCGCAGGGGCGGCGAAGGGCGCGGGGGGGGGAGCCGTTGTTGACGAACGCTCTTTCCACCTCCTCCGACGCGGAGGAGGGGCGCTGATTGGTCGAGAGGGTCTGTATGTAGGCGGTTCCTCCGGCTGAGCAGCCAATGAATGAGGCTGATCGGCACGCCCGGCAGCCACTCGGCACCTGCTTCGCGCTGGGGCCGCTGGGGGCGCTCGGCGGTTGCCATGGCAGCAGCGCGCGCGGGCGGTGCGGAGTCAGAGAGGCATCAGTCATGGGAGGGATGTGTGGCACCGTCCAGCCCAGCCCAGTTAACACAGCCGCGGGCACCCTGAACCACATCCCTCAGCACCGCAGATACAGGGCTCTGAACCCCTTCCAGGGATCGCGGGGACTCCACCCCTGCCCTGGGCATCCTGGGCCAGGCCTGGAGGCAAAGAAATTGTTCCTCAGGTCTGACCTAAACCTCTCCTGGGGCAACTTGAGGCTGTTTGCTCTTGTCCTTGTTCCGTGGGAGAAGAGCCCGACCCCACCTGGCTCCATCCCCCTCTGAGATGTGGAGAGCAAGAAGGTCTCCCCTGAGCTTCCCTTTCTCCACGCTGAAGAGCCCCAGGTCCCTCAGCTGCTCCTCACCAGACCTGTCTCTAGACCCTTCCCCACCTGGGACTGTCAGCAGGACTGTCACCAGGCCACCCTCAGCCAGCCCCGCCACGGGGTTTGGGCATGAACACACTCTGTTTCCCTGCCCCTCAGCACCAACAACCTGCCAGGTACAACCATCTGCACGGGTACAGCTGACTCCCTCGGCTTCCAGAGGGGAGAAGGCATCACTGGGCAGGGTGACAAATGCCACAGCCATGCAGAAGTTGCACTGAATCTCACGAGCCTTTCAGAGGTGGGGTTTCTCAAAGAGACATTCCTGCTCCGGGTCACACCAGGCTCGCACTGTTCGTGTTTTGAAGGTGTGCAGCTGTCAAAGGTGGAGATGTACTCCTTTAAAATGGAAGAGGGAAAGGAATCGTGTGCAAAGAGACACTGCTGAGCTGCTGCCCAGAGGGCAGAGGCCTCTCTGGTTTTGGATTCCCAGCACACTGCACGACCTGCAATTTGGAGGCATTAAACAGCTCAGAGGCCACACTCCTCATCACCGAGTCTGAAAGCAAATAAAATGGATGGGAGGTGGCTGTGAGGATGTAGGAACAGCAAGAAGGTGACAAATGTTCACAAAGAAGTTTAGGAAAATGGTTTGGAGCCATTTAATTCACATTAGTGTTGCAAAATAACAGAGGGCAGGGTCAGAAGTGACAGATTTGAGTTAGAGGATATATTCTGGCTATAGCAATTCCAGCTACTCACACATCACTTCCCACCGAGTCAGACTCTTCTTTCCTTCACTAAGTTCCTTTTCAAAAACTTGCTTCCATCATAGAAAGGGACAAATAATCCGAACGACAGCTTTATTGCCATCTAAAATTGCCAAGGAATGACAAAAAGCACCCAGTAAACTAGCCACTTATTTTCCACAGCAGCTTTAACACTCAGAATATATGAACATTATGTTAACCGTATCATCACTCTTGTAATCAGCCTCATTCATGAAGACATACAGGCTTCCTTCAGAAAAAAAAACCCACACTATAAATCATTGAAACTGTGCTTCCTCCAGATAATAGATGAGCCTTTACTTTATTATTAGCATTTTTATTACCCTTTTGAGTGCACCAGCTGGATCTGTAAGAAGGCTTTTGCCACATCCCTGCTGCTTCACTGTTTGTTCACATAAATATATGTAGAATAAAGGCAGAATCCAAAATTCTAATGGTAACTTTCAAGTAATCCTGGGTAAATAATTTCATAGGCATATTACTAATAATTTCGTAGGTATATTATTAATACAGTGATGAAACTCAGCTAAATCCTGAGCTAAATTTCACAGGAAATTTATGAGACAAATAGTTTTGTTATATACTGTGGGGTTCTCCACTGGATTCTGCTAGGGAAAGACAAAGGATACAGATAAAAAGCTTTTTCCTTCCACTGTCCACATAACAAGACCTTTTGAAGTGCTGTTGTTACTTCCCAACATAAACCCCCTCTGATTCTGCATAACATCACCTCAAACCACACGTGTTTAACGGGAGATAAGGATGAAGTCAGCCTAGTGACTGTCAGCCATGGGAATGAGACTGGATATGGCAGGAGGTTATCCTCGTTTGTACAAAAATACCCTGCTCTCCTATGTTAATCAGCGCTGACAGCAGAATGGAATGGTGTAGCCCTTATGTATCTATACATTGCGTCCCATGTATGTTAGTTGAAATGCTGAGAACAAAACTCTTGAAATGAGGTAATGTTTAAAGGAAATGTGTCAGATGAAGTCATCTGAATGTAGTTCTCTGCAGTTCTTTGTGCAACTGAGCTCATAAAAAAATGTCACTCAAGCTTGTGCGTTAGTGCTATTCTTGTTAATCTCAAGGGTCTCCCTTTTGTGATAACAAAAACGCAGAAATTTTCCTGATGTTCCCCAGAGTATTTGAGGGACCCTGCTCTGTTTGAGCTGTATTTTTGTGGGCAACAGATCCCACAGACAAGTTATAATCAAATAATCATTTGACCATCCAGAATCTTCCTGTCAGGTAAAGGGAATTGCAAATTGGAATGGCTGGATCAAACCAACTGTAAAAATTAAAAACCACATGTAGTCTGTGTTTTTAGAGTAGTATTGCCTTGACCCATACACAGGTCTAAACTTCCAATTTTTGAGGTGTTGGCATCAACTTTCTAATACAAGCCTCTCAATGGACTTCTGTAAAGTGTTTGGCTTGAAACGGTATTTATAACTGTGCTTTGATTGGATCTCCAGAGCATAAGGAATTACAGTTTTCTTTAGGGACAACTGCTTTTCCAGGTGTTCAGTTTAGGCTTGGGTTGAGCTCTATTTCACCATCCAGGTTTTAAGCCATACTTTGAGAATAGCCATCGAAGTCCTCCATCTGTGAGGGAGTTATTCCTTAGATAATGGGCAAAATACTGCTGTGGCTGAAACCACCAGTAGGTTTAATAGTCTGTAAATGGGCAGTTAATAGCTTCTACAAAATCATGATGTTCTAGCAGGGTAATAAGTCCTCCTAAGTACAATATATAAATATTGTTAAGTTTATGGAACTCCCAGATGGCTTTCACTGGGGTTTAATCTAATTACCTGCTGTACACAGAGGGACTCACTCACCACTGGCACGCAGAGGCCGAGGTGTGCTGTGTGCTGTCCCTCCCGGGGAAGCGCAGGGGACCGCTGCCAGCTGCAATTTGAGAGCACGGAAAATCAACCTACTCCACTCTCTCCAGCCTTCAAACATGCAAGCTGCTTTTCTCTGCAGTCCTTTGCTCACGATTTTATAATTCTCATCTTCCCTTGGCTGCGTGCTCTGTGACTGCATTAGCACCTGCCTCTGCACTTCTTAGACTCTCTATTTTCTTATCATGTCATGGATATGTGAGTCATCTTATTTGTGATCCACTGAGCTGAGAGTCATAGTAGAGTTGTGCGCTTCAAGGCCATTAGTAACGCTGCTAAAACTTGCATAATATATTCTTCTGTGCCTAAATCCCTGAGAGATTGAGTAACTGTTTTCTTTTTCACACCAAGTGACTATGCAACTGGATGAGTCACTGCTGCTATGATAGAGGAATTGTCATCTTTGTGCCTTTGCAGTTTTGTTTGGCCAGAAATTTATTTTATAGGACACCTTTGTTCAATCTCCTCTAAGTTTTTATATATCAGCAGAGACCTTTTCACTGACTTCAGTTCAATTAGTCCTCTGGTCTGAAAACTGAGTTAGTTTAGGTTATTGGTAAAACAGATGGAGAGAAATGTTCACCTTTATCCAAGCTGTTTCACCTCGTTATTTATGGAAGCGTTAGTGACACTTAAATGTATTGAAAAGTATTTAAATAATATTAAATTAAAGAAAAAAATAAAAACCAAACCAACTAAACCAAACAAAACCCAAACAGAGATATACTGGAGGGAATGTTCTGTACAAAAGATCTTCAGTGACATCTGTGAATGAACCATGGAAGGGACTAGCAACAGATGGCTGGTGAAAAGGAGGAGGGAGCGAAAGGTGGCCTTTTGTGATCAGTGGACATGGGATCCCTGCAAACAGCATGGGATGCTCAGAAGGGCCCGTTGGGGTGCAGGATCTGACCCAGAAAGGCTGGTACTGTTGGAGCAGCCTTAGCCTTGCACTGCCTTGAGCTGGTGGTAACTGTCCCAGGAGCCTGACACCCTCCCCATGCCCAGGCAGGGTGAGCACAGAGCTAGACATCAGCCCCTGCCCCACCTGGCAGAACTAATGGAGGCTTGGGTTTGGTGCTAGAGCCCCTCAGGCTGCACGGGGCAGCAAGGCTCCTGCTTTTAAGTAGCCTCTTCAAGAGTCAGTAGCCACAACACCAAACATCTCCTTGGGCATTGTCCAGCCACACTTACAAATGCTGGTGTTTGTCGTTTCAAATATTTTCACAATTTTTCCTTGCCTGATCCCTTTTTTTATTAAGCCAGGATTTATTTCCCCTGTCTCTGTGACCCCATCTCTCCCATGAGGCTGAAATCCATCTGGCCAGCCTCCTTCTATCAGCAATCACTGCAGCAGAACAGCTTCTAGTGAAACAATAGTGGGAGGAAAAGTCAGGAATTTCTGGATTTAATCCTGCCTGGAGCAGTGACGAGTTTTGTGGCTTTAGGTGAGCCACAAGACTACATGAGTCAGTCTGTAATGTGAGAAAAGGAGCACATCTCAGAGTCACGGCAGACTCTGCTCATTCATCTTTCCACACCACTTAAAATCAGATGAGTACCTGACCCCATTTTATCTTGTATTAATAGGAGCAAAATAGGAAGATAATGGCCACGGTCATTTCTTTTAGCTGAGATTACATTTCTCTTCTTTTTCCATTGTCCCCCACACTGGTACTGCTGCTTTCCAAGATGCTCTGAAGCTAGTGAAATAGTTTTTCCTCATAAATCACGTCAGTCCTGCCACGTACCAGCTGACATTTCAGATGCTGCATTTTTGCACTTGTGCCAGGAAGCATTTAGTATGTTACAGTTGCTTATGTTGTTGTATTTTTGTTTTAAAAAGGGAAAACAGTTCCTTCCTCTTGTGTCTCAACAGAGAGACTGTTTCTCCTTGAGGAAGGCATTCACATGATCAAATAGATGCGTCAGATAATTCCCTTCCCACGTTTGATACATGCTAAGTTGAATGATTGTTATTCCAAAGCTGATAGCTGAGATGGTTGTGTGATTTAACATCTCCGGAGCATTTTTTTTCTTCTGTTCACAAGCTTTAAAGAAATGAAGTCTAAAATTAATTCCTTCAACTCAGAAAGACTCATTAACCAAACACTCTCGACTGTGTTGTCTCCACAAATATTTCTCCCTGTTTGTTTGTTTAAAGCTGGCCAAGAGTTCCAGAAATATTTTTAAGATAACAAAAATGGGCATCCAGATCAGAGAGGAACTCTGTATTTAGAAACGCTGAAATACTACCGGGGGGTGACTGTGCTGTTAACTCTTCTCCAGTTGCTCTGAACCTTCATGGCACTGGAGAGTGAGTCATGGCATTCTTCTTTATATAAATGTTTTTTCCCATCCTGGATGATTTAGGAAAAAAAGCACCCTAGGGGAGTCTAATAATACAATACTATCTCTAGTCACATTGCTGAGTTCAACAGGGTTGTTGCCTGAGAGTCTAAATCCAGCGGTTTGCCGACGGCAGAGCAGGGCAAGAGCTGACAAGGCTCAGTATTCACTGTGTCCACGTGGACTGGGGGCAGAAACAGCCACAAGCTTCATTCTGGAAAGGAAGGAAGGGGGAAAACTGAAGGCTGAGTGTCGGTTTATCAGGGGAGCTTACAAAACAGCTTCCTGCTGCAGCAGACACTTGAGAACACGGAGCCTTTACTACACATCCACATGCACAGATTTCTAAAGTGTGCACTGAGAGTGTCATGTTCTGCAAAACTGAGAGTGTCCACAGCACACAAAAGCAGGGCACCTCGCTCGGCTTGACCTCCACAAGGGTTTCAGTGGCAGGAGCAGAGCAATTTCCCCCTAATATAAGTAATATATACTTACAGTTGGGTTCTGAATTTGCTGTCTTTGTGAAATAATGGCAGAAGGCCTTTTTCACACTCTAAAGGACAGCTTACAGTATCTAACTGAAATATCTGTTAGTGTAAGTGCATTTGTTACCGTGGTTCTAGGGGCTTGTGCAGAACTCAGCGCCTTGACAGGCTCATAGTGCAGTTCTTATGGAAATTTTCTTTTTAAAGCTGTTTTTTTCAAACATACTTAGCATCGTTACAGTCCTCAGACAAGTTCATGCCAGAGCCAACAGAGCAAAGCAGGAATGGACACGCTGGTGCCCATGTGTACATCAGAAAATGTCACCACACTAGCAGTGGTTTCTGGGCTGAGAAATAGTCCCTGCATGAGCACAGAGCCTTTGGTGAAATACACCAGTAGAAGCGAGGTGTCTCCATTCCTTTCCTGCTTGGATGGGTTTTGTTTCACTGCCTTGAAGCTGCCTACAAGGTCAGTATCTAACCCACAGCAGTTACCAAGCTCTCCCTCTAGCCAGTGAAGATGGACAGACAGGATGAACTGTCCTCTTGATATCTGATCTTAGACCTGGCCTCTACTTACTGTCACAGGAACTTGGATGTCTTATTTTCAGATGAGTCTTTGTGGCTTTAGAATGAAAGTCTGTAGCCAGATATTAATTTCTGTGAAAAAAATAAAGTGCAAAACTTGATGCATGCTGGTCAACAAGGAATGTGCTGGGCAGCACTAATTTCTGCTCAATCGTCTGTCTGTAGGGGTTGAAATTTAGTGGAAATTTGTGGCTAGGCACCAGCTGGTGTTAAGATGTTGCTTAACCAAAAAGCCCTTATTTACCATTAATAAAACTGATACATGACACATTCCTTATGGCGTAGGTGTGCTATCATATCTTGGCAACAGTAGCAGGAGGAATTATTCTTCCTGGCTAGCAGTCGTGTCTTCATTGTAAAAGGAAAAATAATGAGGCTGTAATTACCCAGCCTGGAACTAAATGAACCCAACTGAAAATGCTGAATGATGAAAGATGACTCCTAACAGCTTCCCAAACTTAGCTTGTTTGGATACCATCCCTGACAGTGCCAGTGTCACCTCCTGGCTCTCACTGGGCTGGATCCATAGCCAGCAGGCACAGCTCAGTTGATTGCATTGTGGTGGTGTCCCAGTTTGAAGTACTGTTGAACAAATACTGATAAATATACCATCAGCCTTGCCAAAATGACCTGTTTACATGAGGAAGTCAGCATGTAGCAAATGAGGCTGAAATTCATAGCACACAAGCCCCTCTGTATTAATTCTTGTGTTAAAGAACCTTATCATATAGTGGTTTACTCCAAATTAGTAACTAATTTGCAGGTGAGATCACAAACTCCTCCTTCCAACACCCAACATTTCAATACCAAATCTATGAGGTTTCTCTAATTCTGAATCTTAAATCTAAAATAATCACTAGATTCAACGAGTCTTCCTCCTCCATTTATGCAAATAAAGATGAGAAAAGGGAGGTCTACTACTCCATTAATTCTAGTTCTCAGTTTCACACAATTTCTTGTTAGCCAGCAATGCAACAGCTACTAGATTTCATTCCAAAACTGCTTCAGAGACTGAAAAGCTGGTGACCTTCTGCCTTCAGCACAGAAGCATTGTGTTTGGTGGAGCTGTTGGAGAGATGAGGATGAACTTCCCATAGCAATGAAGAGGTATAAAGGAATGCTTCTGGGTGCCCAGCTGGCTACATTCTTCTTCAACTTATCCTTGAAAACTGCTGAGATGTAATTGTATTATTAATGATATGATACAGTGCCTGGAGACGTGGATAAATAATAACTAAGGGGCCTCTTAGTCCAAATAAAGAGGATTTTCCTTCCTGGTTGCTCAGTTTGAGCCCTCATTTCTGCAGGAAAGCAGGCAGTGCTGCTGTGGAGCACACACATCTTGTCCGAACAGTGAGATGATCTGCTGGTTGCCATAGCGATGGAGAGCTGAGGCCACTTGGGGTAGCAATTCTCACTGCATCACCCATTCGGTCCAGCAGCCCCTCGCTTAGCCACTCAGGTCCCAGCAGCTCCAGCCGGCTCGAGAAGGGCAGCCTGCAAAGCATCCATCCGGAGAGGGCCGTTTTACAGATATTTAGCTCGTTGTAGAAGTAGCTCCCTTGAACATGCCTTTGCAGAAAGGCCAACATATAGAAACATGTTGAAATACAGAAATATATCCGTTCCCTATAGAAATAACTATCGCACTGATGGCTTGCATACAAAGCTGAAAACAATTACTTGAGAGATGTTATAAAAGGAAATTATCTAACCCACAAAAGCGAGTGGCAGCTAGGATCTGTATGAAAACATTAGAGAAAGCTGTAGTCCTGAATAAAAGTGAAAATTTTACACCTGTCCAAAAGACCCCAGCCCAATTTGGGGGAAAGCAAGAATCTGAAGCCAATACAGTGAATTAAGGGAGTAAGAGGAACCCTTTAGAAACTGGAAATGCTAGAATAACCATATGGGAATAGTCATGACACAAAAAGCAGTAAATAAAATACATCTCAAGAGAGGTAAGGAGTGAGATTGGCTATTATTAGGTGAGGAAGGTCTCCTGGCAGAGACCCACAAGAGCATCGGGCTGTCCATCTGTGATGCCAGTAACAGCGTGGACAAGGTTAATGTTCTGGACTGGGTGATAATCTGTCTCTGTAGAGGTCATTTAGCCTTCTGCCCTTCCACCAGCCAACTGCCAAAAGGAGATGATAATGCCTCTTCTCCATTATTTTTGTCTGTCTCGGCTATTGGAAGGAATAAGCCTTCTGAGGGTGGGACTATGCCTTAATATCTACAGTAGGGATGGAGTGTGGGATCTCAGCCTGAGACACTGGTGTAACACCATCAGGATCACTTGAGAGCTGGTGGATCTGTCTCCTGGCAAATCCCATGCCCCACAGCATCCCGTGTTCCTCCCAGGAACCAGCACCTACTCTGCCCACACAGTCAGTAATGAACAACAGGGTCTTGTCAGGCCCTGCATCCACCCCAGGGTGACAGATCCCTTCTCGGGGTCCCCCCATGAGCAGGGTGGCCCCATCACCTTTGCTCACACCTCCCTCTGTCAGCCACTATACACCTGAGCAACACCTGAAACCCAGGGCAGGTTTCCAGTACAGTACTGGGAGCAGAGGGCTGTATGCAATGCCCGAGTGAAACGCACCCAGGCCGCTGGGAAGCCCTGTCTTTATTTCATGTACACTGTCAGCACAAACAGAATATTTTGTTCCCTGACCAGAACATGGAGCTCTTCCCACGGAGCGCCCTGAACTCCCGCTGCTCTCAGGCCAAATCACAGGGATGCTCCCCAGCCTCAGTCTTTATGGCCTCAGGAACAGCTAGAATAGATAAATGGCCCTGGGTCTAAGGGCATGGGTTGGCACAGGACCAGCCTGGTTGAGCTTATCCTGGCTGTTGCAGTGGCCAGCTGCTTCAGGAGAAGGAATCTAGTTACACTCACCCCCTTAACAAACTGATAAGGAAAGCAGAGACTCAGGCCAGGAGGTCAGGCTATTTTTTTTGCCAGCCTTAGGTACAGAGTGAGTGTATGTGGTGAAGCCTGAAGGTTGCAGTCCTTTGACTCCCGATGGAGGATTAATAACCTGAGTTTGATTCTGCAGCATTCGAAAGCAGGAGTACCTCGTTCAGAGTCCATGGAATAAAACTCACATGAAAGCCCCTTTAGCTGAGATCACAAGTCAGGATCAAAATATTTATACGGCTTCTGCACATCTGCAACAGCAATCTTTGTCTGTTTGCCAAATACTGGGGAAAAATCACAACTGTTGACTGGGTGGCTCTGGGATGTATTATAAACTGACAGAGATGACTATTTTCATCTCATTTATCGGCATATGCCTTTGCTCTACAAAAGGGAGAAACACAACTGTGAGCGCAGACTGATACTTATTTTCTTCCAACTGGCACCTCCAGCAGAAACAAGGACAAAGGGAAAGAGTTACCTGTGTGTGGACCTCAGAGGAGCTCTTGCTTCCCTGCCAGCAAGATCTGAGCAGTCAGTCACAGTCAACTTCAGCAATACCTCTCTCATTGCACCTTCTCATCCTGACAATTGTTTTTAGCTCTTTCTGTATAGCTGACCCTTCTTAGCAAGCAGAATGAAACTATTTAATTAACACTTGCATATCCTCCTCATCCCCCCAAACTCTTCCCTAAGCTGACAGAGATGTTGCTATTCACCCTGTGCCCCAAACATGAAAGCTTTTACCAGCGGGATGGTTTTCTGTTGAAGCACGTGCTTGGATGCATGACCTTTGTGGGTTTACACTGAAGAAGCTTCTGGATTCCTTTAGACAAACAAATCCCTTACCAAGCAGGATTTCTGCTTGTTTTGTAGTCTTTGTGCCGCTAGCCAGCTGCCGTGCTTTCTCCTATCAGCAGCAGGTAAAGTGCTTCTTATATAGGGTGTGGAAGGGAGTTTGTAATGGGCTTTGGGACCCTTTGGGTAGAATGTGGGGCATAAGGCAGCGCTGTCACTGGCTGACGACCCCAGCTTGCCACGAGATCTGAGTTTGAGACCTGCTTGTATTTGTGGCAGCTGCAAAGAGGTAACCCTCTAGGGACTTATTTTCCAAGAGCCTTTGGACAGAAGGAATTTTGCAGAATGAAGGATTAGAAGGTGGATGTCCATGATGGGCTTTTAGCAAAGGCTTTGAACCCGACTTTGGAGATGATTAAAAAAAAAAAAGTTCCTTTCTTTTTCAAATAGGAGTATGTATTCAAACTGAATACATTCCCTAGGGGGAAAAAAAAAAAAGTTTGGACACAGACTCCAACCCATCTATCTATCTGGGACAAACCTTTTGGAGGTGTTTGGCTCAGCAGACAGAGGAGATAAGCACCCTGGGGAGTAGTGGCTGGGAAGGGGGAAGGGACAATCTCGTGGAGTGAAAATGCCCAGAAGCAAAGCACAGCCAGTCACTTTGCAATGAAAAGCTTTATCATCTCTGCATAGATTACTGGAACTAAAAATAGCTCCAGCTCAAAGTAAACAGTTGAGCGTGCTCTGCCCTGCTGGCACATCAGCCCCACACCAAGCCACCGTGCCAGCTGCCGTGATGCACGTGCCCCCCTGACCCAGCACCGAGAGGGGCTCCCCACTGACAGGTTCAACTCTTTGACCCTACCGGCTGATAGAGGTGAACCTGGAGGAGGTTTGATAATGAGTTCAGCCTCATTACAAGATTTTTTTGTTGTTTCACTTGTTGATGAACCTTTCTGGATGAACAACTTCTATAAAAAACAAAATGGGTTTGAACAGCAAGTAACTCAGTCAGACATCCTGACACGTACTCTCTCTTCCCTCACAGCAAACCATGTCCTTCCTTTGACAGCAAGAAGTGGCTTCTCACTGAAGCTTCTCTTACCTGTTGGTTTCTCTTCTCATTAATCTCCAAGTGCAAGCTGTTATTTGATGGCTTAAGACATTCACGCTTTCCTTAGGGAGTCCAGAAAACTGTTGAAATATGTTCTGTGGGGTTTTTTTTTTTTTTGATCAAAAGTCTATTTAAAGAGTTTATTTTGGGGGAAGAAGTCTGGAAAAAAATCAGGTTGTCACATTTTTTCCATGCATATCTTGTTCCATTCCATATTTCCTTGCAATCTTGATGACATCAAGTGACACTGAGAGCTTAATGCCTGAGAAACGCACCGGGAAGCTGCTCTTACGTGAGGAGCTTCCATGCTACAGCAGCGGGCTGTCGCAGCACTGCTCCAACCCTGGCAGCACAAGCTTCTGAGGGAAGCAAGGCTCAGGCTGTGAAAACATTCAGGTCAGAGGCAGGTCAGACCCTTCTGAAGTGACAGCTTGTCTTCTTGGTCCTTGGAGCTTCCTGGAAGGTCCTTTGCGGCAGTGTTTTTTCTTGCTAGAGCAGGCAGTGCACAGTCCAGCACCACAGTGCTGCTCTGGGTGTGAGTTTCTTTGTGTTCGCACCCTCAGGAATAGCCTCACCTCATTTTATCACTTGCCCTATGAGATGGCTCTGGCTTTGTCCCTCTTCCAGCTAAAGGTTGAAAGTCAACCCAAGGGACAGGTTCTTGCTTTTCCCCGAGTCGTGCTGTCTTGTCTAGTACTGGGTGAAAGTAGTACCTGCAGCATGGGCTGCATGGCATCACAGGACCATCCTTTCCCTGGGCTGTTGCTCTCTGCATCTCACTCTGTGATGCAGAACTAAAAGAAAAATGACCCCAGTCCTCTGCAGACCAACTGCATAGTCAACAGTGGCAGCTGACCAAGCAGAGCCAAACCTCCTGTTGTTCAGGGCAGCAATGTCATTACCTCCAGTCCTAGACCACACAGGACAGCACAGTATAAAGCAGGTGGATGCAACAGGCAGCAAAAATATCACCAAAGACAAACATATCAGTAAAGTAGAGGCGATTAAAGGCTGATTGTGGCTGCAGCTGAGTCAGTCAGCTCAAGGCTGTAATACCATCCACGTACTGTGCCAGGCAGCTAGAACATCCTCTCATTATGGCTAGATAGGAATCACATTTACTCATAGCCCACACCTCTGGCTGAACATCTCATGGTGTATGAACCAACAGGACAAGAGTTGGTGATTTATTCCCCCCCCGCCCACCGCTGAAAAAAAAATAATGTTCTGTAGAAAATCCCAAACTGCATTTTTCTACTTAATGAGTTTTAATGGAAAACATTGGACCAGTCCTTGTAAAGGATAAGATTGGATGAGAAGGTCACTGTAAGGACACGTGAGTGTGTGCAGAAAAAGTCAGACTCTTTGAGTGATGCTTTGGGAGGCTTGTTCCCAGGACCCAACACACAGGATTGGGAGGTCTGATAAAGACAAGATATTTTAAAAATACTGTAACTGTGCTGCTGGCTTTCCTGCAGGCTTTCCTGATGCCATTGCTATATATTGCTTGCATTGTAGTGGTGCTGGCTATGGCCTTCCAAGAAAATGATCGGGTTGGTGGTGCAGCATTTGCATCCTTGCCAGATTTGGCCTTCAAACCCCACAGTCCTAGCGGTAGCATAAAGCTGCTGCCTTCTGAATCGCTTTCAAATACAAACTGGAGTAAAGATAAAACTGAAGCCCTGGCCAGGCCAGTGTAGCAGTGTCCCAAGGCCACACTAGTCCCTCAGCACAGCCTGGCAGAGCTCTCCTCCTCCCGCTGCATCTCACCAAGACAGGCAGGGTGCTGTGGTGAATCCCTCACCATTACATTTGGTAATATGTGACTCAAAAACACTGGAGAGAGATGACTTTCTGCTGAGTGATGCACCTCAGGAAATCAATTTGGCTTCCCAGAGCTGGCTTGAAATAATCCCAAATTGCATCAGGCGGCAGAGCTACACAAGGTCAGTTTGGGGATGCCCCGAGCATGGGTATGGTTTGCTCTGCTGAGGTTCATTCCCCTTCCTCTGTGCCTTGGTATTGTCAACAGGGTGTTTCCTGCACTGCTGCTGCTTTTGCTGGTGTTTGTATCTCTTCCTGCATGTGATGGCAGGGGTGTGGGTATCTCTCATGACAAACAGCGTGTTTTTGGGTGCACACAAACAGATTCTGGCTGGAGCAGGTGAGGTCAGTGGAGGTGGTGAGAAGAGAGGCTGATGCCCCTCGCTGGCACCCAACAGCTCTGGGGGCCCATCTGTCATGGGACTGCTGCAGGGCAGCAGAGATGCCACTTCTGTACCTGGCTGGTGCTCAGTGAGATGGCAGGTTGGAAGACCCAATCCTCCTGGCTCACAGTGCTCACTTTGCTTGCAACATGAAACAAAAGCTCATCTAGCTTGAGTCCTTGGAAACACCCTTTGAGCTCTCTAGTTGAGTTGTGCCACTTCCCCCACTTACAAGGCTGAGGACCAGCGTGCCCTTCCAGCAGGGATGGAGCGAGTCCCTCAGTAAAGCAATTAGCACTGGCAGGCCCTGTTCCAGTCCAGGTGCTCACACACCTTCCCACCACACTGGTAGGGCTGATGTGACACAGGTAGGTGATGATACCACCCAGAATAATATTCCTGGGGTCAGGGACAGCCTAAACTTCCTCTTCTCCTGAAATGGCCCTGAGCTTGCTGAGAACTCCCCGGCTGCGCTTCACATCGGGGTGCATACAAAGGTATGTGCTTGAGGTGTGTTATTGTCTTAAGCACCATCTTCCCTTAAATCCAAGGGCTGTCACCAGCTTTGCATTTCACCCCCAAATAAAGCTGGGACCCAGGGGGCAGATAAGCTGAAGTACACTTGGATTTAACCCTGTGGAAGTCAGGGGAGCAAAAGGGGCTCTAAAAGGACACAAAGCTGTTTTTCTGCTTGGAACGCACTTCCCCAGTGCTTCACCCGGTACGAAACAGCTCAGGGCTGCACGGGGTGCGATGGTGTTTTGGCCAGGTCCTGAGGAGAGGTCGGTGGGGTGCAGCCGGGGTGTACCCGGGGTGTACACGCTGGAGAAACCCGGGGGAGCAGCGGGGGGGAGGAAGCGCCCTGCAGCAAAAGCCGCATCAGAGCATCGAAGGAAGGATGTTCGGGCACACGCAGCTGCCGGGAGATGAGGTTACAAGGCGAAGCTAAACAAAGATCGCTGTGAAAAGGAAACGGATCCCTCCTGCCGACTGTAAGGTAGGAGCCGAGCAATAGCTGCTTGACATCATCGGGATGAGCATTGGATTACAGCAGGCAGGGACTGACTCGGGAGGGAGGAGAACACGCCCCTCGGCCCCAGAAGTGCAACTTCATTTAGCGGCTCCCAGTGCAAGGAAACTGCAAGTCTGGAACTGGCTGTGACTCCCCCGGCCGCCTTGGCTGCTCGCCACGCTGGGCAGAGGTGCCAGGAGGCTGTAACCCGGCCTCGGTTTCTTCCTCGGCGGCAGGAGCACGGCACTCGGGATTCGAGGAGCAGCGGGAGCCGGGGTGGCCGTAAGTAGGGCTGTGCAGGCTGCCAGTAGGGCTGTGCAGGCTGCCGCGGGTGCCCGGGGAACGCCGCGGGCTGGGAGGGCCGGTGCCCGGCAGCCCTGCCCGGCAGCGTGGCCGCGCTCTGCTCTGCTGCTGCCCCCAGCACGGGGACGGGAGCCGCGCTGCGAAGGGGTGACGTGTTGAGAGACACGGTTAACTTTTACCGAGCCGACCGCCGGCAGTGCCGAGTTGTGCCTCCCGCAAGCCCTGGGCTGAAAAACAAATCTCTGTCCCGGTTTTTCTGGTGCCGGGGGGAAGCCCTTTGCAGGCTGATGGCAGGGAGGTGGCTGCTGCTTCCCTGGGAAAAATAACCCGGTTCAGTACTTGCTCCGGAGGGGTGGCAGGGAGAGCAGCCTCGGTGGCTGGAAATCACAAAGCACCGTGGATCAGTGACCCCGCGGGGATTTCTGGCCTCATTTCTGACATGTGTCCCTTTATCCCGAGCGGCTCGCCAGAGGGAATCCCTTACAGCACTGGGGTGGCTCTGTGCTCACGTGGGAAGGGATGCCAGCCTGCGGGACAGGCAGCCGGTGTCATCTGTGCGGGACCGTGGTGTGGATCCATCCCTGGGGCTGGCGGGGGCTGCGGGGCTGCCCGAGGCTCCCCCTCCAAGAGCGAGCGAGGGCTTTGCGGAGCGTGGTGGCGGAAGCGGGCTCGGACACTCGCCAGCATCCAGCTTTCCAATGAACTGGTTTAAAAGGCAAAGACTTGGGATAAAAAAAGAATTGCTGCGTGGTGGTATTCTCAGGAGGCTTTGCAAATTCCTCCACCTCAGAGCTGTGTGTCTTTCTCTTCTCTCTCTGGATTCCCCTAAGCAAGCCGTGGTGTTGAGCTTTTGCACACATGTAATTCCTTGTCCCCAAAGAGGTGTTTGGGAAATGTTTCCCTTGGCTTGGAAGGGGTGGGTAGTTCTGCAGAACAAGAGCCAAGCGTAGCTGTGAACCCAGAAGCAATGTCCCAGTTGGCTGGGCTGGTGCCTCAAACTAGGAGGAGGACATGCTGGGGTCCAATGAGCAAGAGGCAGCTGCAGCAGCACAAGGGTGAGAGAAGACTTCTGGATGGCTTGATAAGGTGTCAGAGACCCTTAGATGGTTGCAGCCCCTCAGGGTCTGCGCTGTGTGCTCACAGCAAGGTCAGTGTGCCTCACTTGTGTAGCTGTGAGGCACAACTTGGCTGGAAAGGGCCGCTCTGTTAACTCCCAGCTGAGAAATTGTCACATTTCTGCTCTTGTGAAGCATGGTGTTTGGGAAAAGAAGGATGTGTGAAGAGATTCTCAACACCTGGATTCCTTGATAGTACAGATCTAGGTAAAATAGCCATTTACAAACACGGATGCACCAGTAGTGCTTAATGTATCTCAACCACAGAACAGGGCATTGAGTCCTTCAGACCAAGCTCCACACAGATGTGTATGTCCCCCGTGTCATCATTCTCAGGGACACTTTCCAGAGAATGCAGACTTAGATATCGCCAAGAACTGCGAGACCACGATAGTACCTAGGCTCCCAGACAGCTTGGTCATGGAGAAATGAAAACCCAAGAATGCTCACAGCCATCCATCATCCAACCATCCAGTAGTTCTGTACTCAGTGAAAGATTCTGAGGAGGCACACAGCCACACAGTGAGCTGGAATGCAGAGTTTTGCCTTTTCCCTTTATTCTCTTCTTCCAGAGAAAGGTAAATCTGCTTTTGATTCCCCTCAGAGGAATACCCACAGGCACACAACCCTGTCCCCCAACATAACTATGGAAAACATTTTCCAAGTTGCTAACATTTCCTGATCTCCCACATTTCAGAGCCAGTTCCTGCAGCACACTGCTGTACATTAATTCCTCCATCCTGAGCAACTAAACACCAGCGCTCTATTCCTATTTTACATGGGCTACACACAAAGCAGACAATTTTCCTGGGCTCATACAGGCCTGTGGCAGAATCGGGAGTGAATCTGCAAGACCATAAAGAACAGCACAAACTCAAACCCAGCTTTCTGTTTGCCTTTCTACACCACCCTGTTCTGGTCTCTCCCATTTTCACATTCAAAGCCTGGATCCAGTTGTTTCTCCACATTTGTAAGGGTTTCCTTAGGGTCACCAAAGCTGCATATATGATCCAGAAAACAGATTTTCCAACACAGTATCCTTTCTTAGATGGGATAAGAGGAAAAAAACCCAAAACATGCTTCTAGTTATCTCTAGCCAATAACTAGAAAAGGCAAGTCACAGTGGGAGCAGCTCACAAGGCTTCCCAGCACTGGCCAGTAAGGAAACAGTTCAGTTGTTGCGTGGACTTTGTCCCCAGCTCCTCCTGAGAGCAGTTAGAGAGGTTGAGACATTGCTCCAGGACTCAGCTGGCACCTGTAGGGCGAGCCCAAAGAGCAGCAGTTGGACTATGAACCACCTATTGCCCTGTTTCAAAACTCACTCCTTTTGAGCACACAGGGAAGCGTAGTTTACACCATCCATTTCTGGTTTGCACGGCAGGTTCCCAAACACTTCCTTCCCAGCACAGCCCTGGAGAGGCTCCGTGCTCTTCACAGGGCTCCTCCCCACCACCTTCCTTCCATTCGGGCACGTTGCCGGTCACAAGCCACTGCCTCGGGAACTCCCCGGCGAGCACTGAAATGCCAACTTTGTTAATATTTTCAGTGACGTAATAAGCTAAACATATTCCCACCAGAGCGTCATCAGCTTCACTGGAATTACTGTTTCCACAAAGTGTAATTAATCTGTGGTGCTCATTGCCACGAGATACCACTGGAACAAAGAGCTCAGAAGGCGTTTTAATAGGCATCAGGTAGTTGTATCAGTAGCAAAACAATCCTGGGTATGATTAAGAGGATATTGCATTTTAAGGGTTATAAAACCCCTCGGTTCAGTGTAATTAGTATCTGATGAAAAACATTCCACTACAAGTTTTCTTGCACCTCTGAGGCCAAGGATGCCAGCTGCTGCCAGGGCACTAAACAAGAGAGTCCCTCGTTCTGCTCAGGGGAGAGCAGGCTCCTGTTTAGATCAGCAAACACCCCGTTGTTTACCCAGGAGTCAAAAAACATGAGAATCAACCTTCTCTCTGCTGCCATCACCTTGCTTGAAACCAGAAGGGATTTCCTCTCTGGATCCAAAGCGGCACCATCACAGCTGTTGTGTGGAATTATGCAGAGTTCTGCCAAAAAGCATTCTGGATTTGTTTGGAACGTACATTCGGTTTGAAGCACTGAGCACGGAGTTTGTTTTGCGTGTTCGCTCCTTTTGAGTAACAGCTGATAAATAAGAAGGGGATCTGAACCCCAAACATGTGCTTCATTTTGATGGCCTTACAGTTCATTCCTGATGGGCTATGGATGATTAGCTATCCAATGAACATATCCACAGGTGCCTCAAAATAACACGTGCTACCTAGATGGGCTATAGGTCTACACTGGGAAATGTAAAGTATTCTTTAACAAGAAGTTACTTTAGCCCATCCTTAGTCACACTTCATGGACTAATCCACCTCAGCACACTTCAATCCCTGGGTGGGCTATTGCCTGGCCTTTGCACAGAGGGGCCTTCAGAACTCTGCCCATTGCCCTGGGAGCAGCAGGACTGGATGAGCCAGAAGAGGATGAGCTTTTGAGGATGGAGCAAGGGGCCCAGCTTCAGATTTGCAGACTCCAGATCCCCAAGAATGGAGAGAAACATCCGTCCAGGACTGCAGGCTTGGAAAGCCAATACCAGTTCCTGAAGAGTTTCTGCCTCCACGGTCATCTTTTTTGAGAGCAAATGGGGGGTCTCCCCCCACATGGCATTGGGAACAGGGCTACTCAGTGATATCTCCTACTTCAGAGCATCATTGCTCCAATTTGCTTTAATCCGCTCTTGGCAGAGGGCCATGTATTTTCAGATATTTTGCAACACATCTGAAGGGCTGGAGGTTTAACTGTTTGGGCTGCGTAACACACGAGCCAGAGTGAGGCAGGAAAGCAAAGAAAGAAAGCAAAGACTCATGGGTTTCCAAAGCTGGCTTTCTTCCTTCCTGCTTTTGTTTGCTTGCTTGGTGCCCCAAAAGGGCGATGCATATTCCCAGAGTTGTGGGAATGCTGTTTCTTTTCCAGTCCAGTGTTTCCAGTAAGCACTTCACTGTAAATGGGGTAAACACCAACAAAAGGGTATTGTTAAACCCCTGTGTCTTTGGCTACTGTCAGGATCATAATTAGGATTTTCCACTTCTGTAAGCTTGTCATCTGCAGACCTAAAAGTGCTTTACAAATATTTGAAGCATCTAGCGAGGGGAGTGGGTATTAATAGCTCCGTTTAACAGATGCGCAGACTGACACACAGGAGCAGCAAGTGCCCTGTCCTTGAAGAAGGGCCAGAGCCAGCAAGTAGCTGGCTCCAACAACCAGGGAGTTTTTAAAAGTGGGTCAAAAAAATAAAGAGAAAGGCTGTAGATCTGTCCCAGCGTGGAAAGTGATGGGAAATAGTTTTAGTCACAGTGGTACTCAACCCAGATGGGCCAGACAGATGAATTGCTGGATGGGCAACTGCTTCTATGGTTAAGTGGCTCACCTCTGGCTTTCTGTTCTGCTGATACTGGTTGCTGGGACAAAGTGAAAAAGAAAAAAACAAAACAGTCCATGATGTTCCAAAAAAGTTTGAAAGCTGAAACAGCTGCTAAAATAAGCAAGTGTCTTGTTGGCTGGGCTCTACAGGTCAGAAGATTGCAATGCACCCACAGATGTTAAGGCCACAGAGGAAGTGTCTTTGAGTGGGGCTTGGGGACAAGAGGAGAAGGCACAGCTGTGCACAAAGAGCCAGGAAACCCAAGGAGTAGACCGACCCAGCAAGGCAACGAAAAGTCCCAGATCAAACTTCTCCTTTTGCCTCAGAAGCTGACATGGGAGTTTCACTTCTCTAAAAGGCAGTGGAGCTACAAACTAATAGTTATTTATACTCCTGAGACAGGCGCCACGTCCCCCTGTGATGCAGGTCAGGGGACACAAGTTGCTTCAGTTCTCCCCAGCACACCCATAGTTAACAAAAAGAGAAGCAAAACCAAACAGAACTTGTCTGTGAAGAATTTCCCTTGCTCGTAGACACAACAGGCCAAACCTCCCAAGCAGGTGCCCTACAAACACACCATCCCACAGCCCCTCGCTTGGCCTTCCCCTGCTTGCTAAGCTAGGCTCCAGCTGAGCCTGATGGGCAAAGCCCTGGCAGACCCTGTGCGCCCTTTGCTGTCCTAGTTGCAGATAGTGGAAAAAGCAGCTGAGCTTTATACTTCCCAACAAAAGCACAGATGATGTTTTCTTACGTTTATTTTCTTTTCCTTCCCCAGATACTGCTGTCCTGCTGTATATGAAGCTTTTTTGAAGTCATGTCCAGAAGGAAAGTCAACTAAACCAGGTAGGGATTCACACTATGAATAGTTTTTATTCACAGGGAGATATTACAAAAATGGGATTTTTCTTTCCTGTTTCATAAAGTCTTTCAATTCCCTCTGTATTCTTAATTACTAGGTGCTAGAAAGCTGATAAGGGGGAAAAAAAATAAAATATCAACAACTCTGCCTTAATCACTTTCCTGCTGTGTTCTGTGTACTTGACAGCCATGTGCTTGTACCAAGTCACGTTCCAAAGCTGACTCTTAAGGGCTGCCCCAGCTCAAGCTGCGCTGCGTGGCCTCACCCCTGCCAGCAATGTGTGCAAGTCCTGCTCACAGGCTGCCCGCACGCTTCGCCCGGGATCACTGCCTTACTTACATGGTTATGCACTTTCTCTGCACATAGAGCCAGCCTGGCAACATACAGGGAACCCCCAAAGCTTAACTTTGTGTGGCACTTGCACAAACAGCAGATCTGCCAGCTCACGCAGTCCTTTTGGTGGCTCCAGTGCTCAGAGCATCTCCTCGGTCCACAGATCACCTTAGTGCTTTCTCTCATTCCTGCGCTGAGCTTGCCCCTACACAGAACCACCGCAGGCACATCACGTCTGGAGCGGTCAGCGCAGGGTCTCGGGGCTCCTTGGTGCATGTAAACATTCCTCCTGCAGGACCATCAGAGCAGTTCATCTCTTGTGCCCAACAGCTTTCCTGTGTATGCTACAGACACCCCTGCCCTTCTGCACCCAGGCTGCATTCCAGCAGACCATAATATAGTTGGCAATTCATTTCATTAGACCCTTTCCCTTTTTTGAGGCTGTAACTCGCAACAATCACTGAGCACCCCCAGTGTAATGTTACAGGCACATCTCAAGCAGCACTTCAGCTTGTGTCTGGATGTCAGATCCCTGGTGACTTAATGCAGACAGATTTACTCTGCCTGCAGAGAGGATCAGAAGCTGCTAGCATCTAACACAAAAATTCTCCATCCATCACAGAAACGCTCAGGGAAGGGGGTGTGCATGCCAGCAGAGCTGCCTCTGTCCAGGTAGTCCCAGCAAGGTAGCAGAGCCATAGGGACTACTGATTTCAGCAGGTTACAGAAGCCATGAAGCCACCTGAAAAGGCTTAGCTCAGACACCTATCATATGCAAACCACTCATAGCACCATCCCAGCCACCCAGCCCTTCTCACAGCTCCCAAAGACAAATCTTCCCCCTACCCTCATCTTACTAGGCAGGCACTGCCCCTTCCCCGGGCTGGGAGTCCTGCTGGTGGCTTTCTTCTGTGCAGTGGAGTGGATGGACAGGGCTCCAGGGAGCAGAACTAAACCTGGTTTTGCTAATCAGCCTCATTCCACACTGACACTCTGAAGAGTTGCCCTGGTTATTTTTAGGCACCCCTGGGAACTGCCAGGGCTCTCGCACCTCAGGAGGCTTCACAGCTTCTCACTCAGCCCCTTACACCACACCGAGTCAGGAGGACTCTTTGCATGCTGGGTGTGTGTTCCCATGGGATGGGGCAAGCCTGAGTGAGGAAGGGACAAGGCAGGTGGCTCTCAGCTTCATTGCACCCTGTGCTAGGCAGAGCCTCCTCAACTAGCAGCAGCCAAAACTACATAGTTAGAGCCTGTACAACACCTCTCCCAGCAGAACTCACCTCCTCAGATCACAAAGAAAAGCTGAACAAAATTGCTCTTTTTCCTGCTAGACAAAAAAAATCAAGAACCCTCCTTCCTTACCTTTGCCTTTGTAGAGAGGTCTTTCTCCACCCAAAACCAGCTATGCCATCAAGACCTACTGAGGCTTTACCTTCCTTTTATACATAAGGGCAGCTGTGCTAGAAAATACCCCCAGCTGCATCTCCTCTGCACTTATTTGGCTTCACCTTGTCCAGGGAAGCCTGCAAGGTGTTGGGGAGGTTGTGCTGGGGGTGAACATCCCTGGGCCAGGAACTCAATGGGGGCTTGAGTTAGTGATGTTTATTCTGAGGTCAATGCCATGGTGTGATCAAAAGGTCTGTGAGACCACTGGGGAGTTCCCAGCCTTTGAGATGAAATCCACTGGGGACTTTTCTCCTTGAATGATTTGTGGAAGTCAGGGAATCCAAGAGCGAAGGGAATTCCCATTGCGAAGGAATCCGTCCCGTGGCCCAGGTGGGATGGGGTTTCCACACACCACAAGCAAGGGACAATACAGGAGTCTTCCTGGAACACGCCTGAAACAGCAGCTGTGGGGCTTTTCCTGCTGAAAGGTTTAAGTGACTGCTCTGGGGTTTGTCTGCTTTGCAGGTTCAGGCTTTAGCAGATCTTCCGTGCAGCCACTGGTCTTGTTTATGAAAAAATATGTTGACATATAAAGGCAGCTAAATAAGAAGCTGTGAGAAAAAAAAAAAAGTAACAGAGAAGGGACTCATGCCCTCATAGTCCTTACGGCCTTGAAAGGGTCTCTGCAGGGGACTGAGAGACCCGTGGGTGCTGGCTCACTGGGCACAGGGGCTCACGGCTGTGGCAGCTGAAGAGGAGGGCTGGGGCTCGCTGTGCTTTGCTGTGCAGGAGTCGGGCCCCCGTGCCCGCCCGCTGCCAGCCTGGCCTGGCGGGGTGAAAAACGGGGGACAGAAAGGTGCCAGCCTGACATGTCCTAGGGCTGGTGGGGCCAGGCAGGCCTCCTCCAGCTCTGCCACCTCATCCCTTGGAGAGATGCGCGTCTTTCGGAGGTGGGGAGGGACGACCAATGTGCCCTGATTTATTAGCACCTTGAAGCCGGGGGATGTGAAAAACAAGCTCGACCTGGGAACAAAACAAAAATACAACTGCTGTCACGGCAACTGTCTCCAGATGCACAAAGAGACCAATTATTTCCATTAATCAACTTAGTGAGAAGCTGCAGAAGAGGCTTAGAGTGCAGCCAAGGCTCAGTGCTGAGGGGAGGGAGGAGCAGAGAGCTCCATCAAACCCCGGTTGCCAAGGCAAACTCTGATTCCTCCTGTGGCAGAGGATTTTTGGAGCAGATGCTCAGCACCCATGCCCTGTGGGGACTGGCAGAGGGGTGCTGTCTGCTCCCGGCATGGGGATGCAGGCTGGCAGTGCCGTGTGGACAGAGCTGGGCACTGGCTACCCTCCTGCCGGACAGACAGACGGGTGCTTCCCTCCCGCCTTCACCCACACGTCCTGATGCTGATGAGCATGCTGACGGGGCTGAGAAATGCCCTCTCACATCCCTCCCCTCCTCCCCACACCTTCCTCTCTCCCCTGGGGACTGCAGCAGTGTAGACTCACCCTGCCCCGATGCCAAGGGTCAGCCCTGAGTTTGAAACCTGTCTGGAGCATCTCTTACATCAGCTAGGAGCCCGGCAGCAGCGGGGAGGATGTGGGGCAGCAGGACATGCCTTGGGACAGCAGAGACACTGCAGTGGAGGTCCCCGGGGAGGTGCTGGAAGCCAGAAGGGAGGGGATGGAGGTTGTGGAGCTTGGTAGAGCTAAATGCAAGGTGGTTGTCATGGAGAAGTCAGTCTAAGCCTAATCTTAAACCTGTGGCTAAGCCATTAGTTACCAGTTCTACAGGTATCAAGTGATCTTTATACTGTAATAGCAGGCCAAAGCAAAACAAGGGATCTGTTTATGGACATCGAGCCTCAGTCCTCCTGCTGTATCTGCTCTTCCTCTGCACCAATTACAATTTTCCACTAAGTCCTAGAGAACCCCAGGAGCTCTGTTCCTCCAAAACCACCGCACTGCCTGGAGAAGCTGTGACGTCTGAACTGGCGGAATTCACTGTATTTAGAGTAAGAGCCAGAGGGTGCAGAGTTATGAGGAATCCCACAGCAAAAGCCTTCCAAAAACACCAGTGTGCCACGCCCAACCATGACATCTCTTCACCGCTGAAGTGTGGTGAGGCTTTTCCATGCTGTTCTCATTTGGGAAGAAGCTACTCAGCACATCAGATGGACACAAGTGCTCTGGTAGATGAGTCTGCTGCCCTGGTCCTGCCTGCTTTCATAGCCAGCCAGAGAACGTGGGGCTCAGCAGTCTGGAGCGTGTCAATTCTAGCTGGGAAGAACCACCCCCACCACATTTTGGAGAAGACAGACCCAGCAGGAAAGCAGGGGAGCTCTGTGCCTGGTGCAGACCCTGTCACCAGCCTTACCAATGCTTGTTGCATATGTAGCTGCTGCCAGACTGGGCTCCCAACAGGACATCTGCATCTTCACCTTGGCTTCTGGCCACAAATCTAAACTCTAGTTCCTGGGGGTCATGAGGCATAGTGAGGCCTTTAAGGCATGAGCACAGGCCTAAAAATACTCTCTAACCCTGATAACACCGTTATAGAGCCCTCCCTCTTTGATGTGCAACCCCTCCTGCATGTTCCCAGACAAGAGCCAGTGGAAAATTTGCTGAAATTCCAGCTGGAAGTTGTCAGACAGTTGGTGGAAACCCCCTGACCTCAAGTGCTGGCTTCAGCCCTACGGGATTTTTTTTTCCTCCTCACTGGATGTCACTCTCCCAGCAGGAAACCTCACAGCAAACCCACGGGGAGCACAGAAATCCCGGGGCTCCCGTCTCTGCCTCTGTGCTCTACCAGGCCCCCCTCTGCAGTAAACCATCTTACACTGTAAATATTTTAAAAGCCCAGCAGGGCTGTGGAGTATGTTTTGCTGTTGTTATGGATCCAGCCCCAGCAGGAGAGGTCTAATAATAGTCACTGTACCCTGGAATGAAAGGGTAAGGGGCACTGCACAATGTGGAGAGCTCAAAGGCGACCACACGACTTCATGCCCTGGTCCCTGCAGCTCGGCAGTGAAGGAGAGAGAAGTGGGATGTGGTGATGCATGAGCAGAAGAAGGGGTCACATCCCTGTTCCCCACCAGAACTTCAAAATACCATACCAGAAACACAGCAAAGCTTAGCTTGGCTTTGTGGCTTTATGACTCCAGAAGTCTGGGGGACAAAACAGAGCGTTAGATCCTCTGGTTCGACACTAAGCAGGTGGGACAGCATTTCCCCGGCCGGGCCGTGGGATGAGGGAGCCAGGTCCAACAAGAACCTGCAGCTGTTAGTCCCAACTGCCACTGGCAACGGGCTGGCATGGGGCCACAGATGGACAGCAGCACCCCAGGGTCTCGCTGTCCCAGACCCTGCCCTTGGGGTTGCCTTCTGTGGCCGCAGAGGTGGCTGAGGTGCCGGGCTCTCCTCCTTGGGTGGCCCCTGCTTGCCTCCAAGGAACAGGGAGGTGGGAGCAGGTGATGATTCAGGCTCCACTCTGCAGGGAATCCCACTGCTGGGTTTCACCTTTGAACCTCCTTCCTTGCAGCAGCCCGAGGTGCTGTGCTGGCTGCCCTAAGGGCAAGGATGCCTAAGCAGGGGCCCGAGCCACCTTATGCCCAGCAGTGTCACAGATGCCACGCAGAGATGCAGGAGGCTTTCTCTGACCTGCAGGCTCTTTGCAATCGCTGGGAAGGCAGGTTAAGTGGAGCGGAAAATAGTGAGGAAGGCAAGAGGTAAGAGGGGCAGAGCAGAAAGGAGAAGCAAAGCAGGTAGTGGAGGGGAAGCTGGCTGAATTCAGCCCAGGCTGCTGACAGCCAGCACCAGTACCAAGTCCAAAAATATCCCTTCCTAGCCATAAAAAGCTTACAGTTTAGCCTCGGCAAGGGACAGATGCAATATCATGTGAAGGGTTTCCTTGAAACTGGAGTCCGAGGCTGGGTGTGGCTGTAGCATCCATCTGACCCCACAGAGCTAAACCCTGGCCACCAGCTCAGGTTTCAGGGCTTCTGTTGGCTTTGCATGGAGTTTAACCTGCCTCTGGCGTTTCCAGGTCATTTGTCTGTCACTCTAACATTATTTGCAGTAACTCTTTGCTTGTAGTTCCTGGGATCTGTGCTGTGGAGAAGCAGGCAAGGGGTGAAAGGGGAAATAAATGCTGGATTGTCAGTGGCACTGCGAGGGACATTGAGCTGACCCAAAAGAAATGCCCCAGTTTCTTCTACCAAAAGACAGAAGCAAAATATAATGCTTTGGCTTCTTAAAAACCATGTTCTAAATGGGTACAATTCAGCCCTGATACGAATAGGGCTGGTTTAGCTGCAGCTCCCAGAGCAGAGCCAGCTGCTCCATCAGCTGCTGGGTGACTTCCCTGGAAAATGCTGGCGAGCCCAGCTGCGGTCTCGGCTCTGGAAGACAAGTCCACGACAACAAACCCAAGACTATTACAGCTCCAGATTTTTTACTCCTCACAAAATACTATGGAAAAGTAAGTCCAGGCCAAACAGCAGGTTAGGAAGAGCCAGGTTATTTCAGGGGGGCATGGGAGCAGTGGTGGCTCTAGGGATGTATCTGGTGCCTATGGCAGCTTGTGAGGGGCTTCCTCAGTTGTGGCCACCTGCCCTGAGACAGGCAGCACCTTGTCCCTGTGGTGGAAGAGGTACAACACGGTGGAGGAGGCACAGAAAAGCTTTTGATGGATGTGCAGCGGGCAGCAGGTCTCAGCTCTATGCCAGTGGCCTTTGTCAGCATGCCACGCATCCCCTGCTCTGACCCCATGGGCCAGCACGCTGTGCTGAGGGCAAAGGGACCATTTCTGTGACTGTCAGCAGCAAGGAGGGAAGGGAGACGGGAACCAGCCCCTCTGGGGACACCTTGAATCGTCTCTCTGATGCGCGCTGGGAACCCTCGTGCAGTGTATTTGCGTGCTGTGGGCCTAATCCTGCAACGCCTGGCAAGAGCTGGCCCATCATTCCCTCCCGCCGGCCCCTGGGGGCACAAACAACTGAAGCTGGGGAGCCCAGGGGATGCAGCTCCCCCACTGCACCCCCCCACTGCCGACTGCCTGTCCTCGGTGATGCCGTTGCAGGTTGAACTATATGGGCAAGATGCTAAAAGATGTTTCCACTGACTAAAAACGCACTGAACCGTTTTGCCCCTGCCTGGAAACGTGGAAAAGCTCTTTAAAAAAATCCAGGGTTTCTGTCAAAAATTGAGGCGACCACTCCCATCACCTCCTCGGTCCAACAGCTTCCTGAGGGAAGAGGCTGGAGCGTCCCTGCCAGCGGGGAAGGGTCACCCTGCAAGGCTTTTGAGAGCCACCCACCTTGAAAATCTCCAAGGAACTGCACAGATTTGAAAGCTTTGCTGCTAACCCCAGCGCAGCTCAGCGCGGGGAGAGCCAAGGCAGCAGCTCGCCCAGCCGCGGGAAATAACTGCATCTGCCGCGGGAAATAACAACTGCATCTGCCGCGGGAAAT
>JANVCC010000271.1:6224379-6252085 GCA_025345505.1 Todiramphus chloris collaris
TGCATCTGCCGCGGGAAATAACAACTGCATCTGCCGCGGGAAATAACTGCAGCTCCCGCGCCACCTCCCGGCCACCCAGCCCGGACCCAGCCCGGACCCAGCCCTGCCCCGGGCAGACCCAGCTGCACCCCCCTGCCTTTCCCTCCTGGGAATCCCGATCCCAGCCTGTTCCATGCGCGGGGGGATTCAGGCCCGCAGCTGGGCACAGCTACCCCGGGGAGCTGCATCCAGGGACACCGGGAGAATTGGGATTGTTCAGCGTGCAGAGGAGAAGGCTCCGGGGAGACCTTAGTGTGGCCTTTTGGTACGTAAAGGGGCCAGCCAGAAAGATGGGCACAGAGTTTTTAGCAGGGCCTGCTGTGCCAGGACAAGGGGTGAGGGGTTTAAACTAGAAGAGGGAGATTCAGACTGGAGAGGAGGATGGAACTTTTTGCACCGAAGGTGGGGAGAGCCTGGCCCAGGCTGCCCAGAGAGGCGGTCGATGCCCCATCCCTGGCACCATCCCAGGTGAGGGTGGCTGGGGCTCTGAGCAACCTGCTCTAGGTGCAGAGGTCCCTGCTCCGTGAAGGGGGGTTGGACTGGATGAGCTTTAAAGGGCCCTTCCAACCCAAACCAGTCTGTAATTCTGTGATTCTATGAAAATGCTGCAGCCTGGGGGCTGCCAGCTCCTGCTCCTTAGTTTGTGGGGTCTATCCTCCAAACCAAGTGGTCCAGCCCGTGGTGAAAGATCAGGATTCTGGAGCATATCAGTTCTGTACGGGCCTCAATGATGTGGAGATGGACCCAGGCTTGTGTGGACTGCTTCTTAGGGAAGCCTCCCAAGTCCTTGTGACATCTCTTCAGTAGCTACATAAGGTCAGCAGCCTCTGGGCTCTGATGAGCTGTGAGGAAGACTTGTCTGAGAATGAAGGGTACTCATCCTGTCCTGGGGAAAAGGCACTTTGCTTCCTGAGATCAGCCAGGCTGCAGCATCCAGAGTGTGCATCTCATCCTGCAAGGGCATGCCTGGAGAGGAAGGAGGGAGGACAAGGAAAAACAACAACTAGGACGCCTTCCTGGGGTGAAGGTTGCAGCTTTTTCTGGGTCTTATTTAGCAGTGGCTAGACAGATGGCAAGCTCTGGGAAGAGGTGGGTGTTTGCAAGGATTTGCTGGATTTGGAGAAGCAGGTTCTCCTGGGATGTCTGGGTGGGCCGAGACCTATGTCCTACCAGTGTGCTGGTGCCAGCACTCCCTAAGCTGGCATCAGCACCAAGAGAGAAGTCCCTGGGGCTACCAAAACATGCTGGGTTTATGGAGGTTTGAGGTTACTGCACGCAGCTCAGTCTCAGGAATGGGGAGAATTTAACCTCTTTTATCCTGGCTATTGCATCTTCACCAGCATCTTCTTTCTACCACTATAACACCAGGGATTACAGAGTGAGGAGTGCGATTCCCTTCCAGGCTTGTGGTCTGCCAGCAGATTTCCCTGGTAGGAAGACAAATACTAAGCAGGATTTGTGCAGGAGGCTAAGTAGATTTCTCAGTGGGTCATTAACCCCAAGACACAAAAGCAAGTGAACAAGTTGAATTTTTTTCCATTAAATGTGAGCATTTCTACTTGAGACCTCCTTCAACCATTGACAACATCAACAGGGCTTAAAGGCACTTTATACAGTGAGCAGAACCCCAGATAAGGCAACAATTAATTAACTTCCACGCCAAAAAACAAAGTGCCGAACTGAGTAAACAAGAGGAGGCACCAAGAGCACCAGGTTTCCAGAGCAGAGGCAGCGGGCACTCACTAGCTCTGTGCCCGGGAGCCAAGATGCCTGTGATACATTTCCCAAGCTGCCAACGTCCCTGGACTCTGCATGTTGTACAAATGCTGTCAAGTTAAACTGCCAGCTAAAATGAAAACCCAACAACTCAAGGATTCACCAGGCTGAACCAAGAGCTGTCTCGCAGCGGAGCTCGCGGGTAACGAGTGGCTTCTCCCAGCCTTACTTTGTGCTTGGCACAGACACAAATCCAGAGTGAAGGGATCCAAACGTCTGACACAAGGGCTGATTTTCACATGGTAAAGTTCTTATCTCAAAGCAGTCCAGCCCAGCACTTTTTCAGTGACATCTGACAGCCAGTGGAGGCCAGTACTGATCCAAAGCCCCTGTAAAATCCTGCCCTGCTCCCCGAGCTTTCAGCAGATATCCATCCAGGCCCTGCTCATTTCCCATTACAAATTCAGCTTGGATCAGCATCCCATCCCCCCAGTGCAGGAAGCCAAATTTGCCTTCTTTTCAAAGCTCCCATGGCATTTTGAGGAGGAAGGAGAGCTTTTTCTCTAAGGCTTTTTCCATAGGAAAAAGCTGCTGCGAGCAACCTTGCAGCCTTTAAAGGAGAAGGGAGAAACTCAAGAGGGAAGGCAAATGCCCTGTCTGCCTTGCTTTGCAAGGGGAAGGCAGAACAAGGGCCACTAAAGCATCTGGAACAGATCCTTCTTGCTTGCTTACCCTCACCCAACACAGAGTGACGCGGCACGGTGGGTGACCCCACACGCCACGTGACGGGTTTGATATCTGAGATTGCAGTAGCTGCTGTTAGAGGAACCGGAGCAGAGTTACAGGGACTATTTTTTTCATCCTGTAATTTAACTCCATGGAGTAACCTAAGCCGGAGGGAGACATGACTCGAGGCTTGCTGAGCATTCTTCACCTCACAGCTGTGTTTTCTCTGCAGCGTTTTGCAGGCGGTTGGAGATGCAATGGAGGTAGAGTCCAGCACGTACACTGACTTTATTTCCTGCGATCGGGCTGGTCGGAGGAACGCTGTCCACGACATCCAACGAGATGCAACCACCATCAGCATGCGCAAGCTGACCGAGGACCTAGGTGACCTCGCCGTTGAAGGAGCAGGTGAGCTGCCACAGACACCAGTAAGCCCAGTTCCTGGCACTCAGGCTGGAAGGGCCAGGCACGAAATGGCAGCACAGCTGGGCAGTGCTGTCTCTGGGAGCATCACACAGATGCTCAGGAGGAACATCCTCGCTCACGCCTGGTGGGTACTCTGCTAGTGGGAAACTCCCCGGGCCAAGGGGCTCTTGCAGTGAATGGGATGGTCCTGGGGTTCCTGGCACACGAGCGCTACACGCTCCAGCCAAGGCCCTTTGCTCGGATGGTTTGTAGAGGCACTGGAGCTTGAACAAGACATGGACTGACCAAGAGCCTTCCCAGGGCAAATTTCCCATCATGTATACCTTCAGCTTTAGGGAAAACAAGCATGGGGCAGGTTGTGGTTTGCTTTTCCTTTGTTGGTTGGTTTTGTTGGTTTTTTTTTAAATCAGCCTTCTAACAGTTCCACAGTATTTTAAATAACAACAAAAGTAATTTTAAGCACCACGAGCCATCTCCAAATCTTCCCCTGTAGCCCAAACATGGGAGCAGTATCACCCTGCTCAGTATATACCAGCCAGCTGACTACAAGAAGCGTGACTCCTCTGTTCAGAGCACAAGCAAAACAGCAACTTTGATTTCACTAGTAAGCAATAAAACACACAGTACCACCAGAGAGTAAACTCAGGTTTTCCCTTGCTCTTTTACTCCTCCAGCCTACAATCTGTAACTGTAAAACCACTTTAAAACACATTACCCCAACTGTACCTCTTTCAACATGTCCATACTAGCACGTGTCCATCCATCCATAATAAGCACAAATTAAAGCTCTTCCAGCAGAGAGCCACCCAGGAAGCTGGCAGGCAGACTGCTCCTACAACACTTGCAAGTTACAGGTTAGACAAGGTGAGCACAACCCTGCCCCCCAGAGCTCCCTCACAGCATCACCAGATGCACTGAGTGTGTACTCCAGGAACGGGAGGGGTGAGCCCAATCCTATTAAGCCAATTAGGTGGCCACAGGAGGGTAGCCATAGGTCTTCAGGTGGCAACTGGAATCAAGTCAGCTACAGCACTTACCGATCGCTTGTGCCTTCAGCAGCATGTAACTCTGGCTTCTCCCCAATCCTCCCTTCCACAGAAAGCCAAAGAGATGCCACCTCTTCTGAGAACGACCCTGGAGCAAGACCAAAGGGGCAAGAAAACAGCCCCTCCCCGTGACAGTATGCAGGGGGTGGGATGGGCAGGAGGAGGGCCTTGCTGTGAACATGAAACAAGAATTTGCCATTGAATCTGTGGACAAAAGCCAACCTGGAACAGCAAGTTGTCTCTCAAATGCCTCTGCTGCAACCGTGTTTGTTTAGAGAGCCACAAGATGCTGTGCAAGGACTGGCACCTCCACAAGACGTCTGCTCCCATCCCTACTGATTCAGAGCAACACTGCCGTGGTTGTAGTGATATGAGCCATTCTCAAGATGCCTTAGCTGCAATTTTCCCCGACGGGAGAAACCGATTTCAGTAATAATAGACACATCAGACTTTCCTATCCAAGGTACCTTCCTCCTTCGCAAATTTAGACTATTATTTATTCTGTTTCCATAGATTAGAAATGTAGATTATTGTTTTTTCTAAGCCTCACCATCATCTGCATCTTAGAGGTGACCTGGCCTCTGGACTGACCATGTGGCCCCTCATCAGGGTGGGCAGTGGGGAGGGGACTCGGCCAGTCCCACTGCCTTCATGTCAAGCACCACTCACCTGTGCTGCTGCCACTTAGCATCAGGAAAGGACCAAAGCACAGCTATGTGTGGATGAGTTCCACCTACAGCCCCAGCAGCACCAGCCACAGGCATCTTTTTCTTTGGGTTTTAGCATTTTAAGATATTGTTAAGGGAAGAAATATTTTGCTGGTTTGACTGTTGAAATTCAGGCTTTACTTTGCAAGCTGTTAGCTGAGATGTTCTCTGGTAGGATCTCACATTATTCTCTCTTTTTAGGAGACATGTTTTGTGTTAAAGATGGTTTGATAAAACTATATAAGCTGTTGGAATAAATAACACAGCCTTCAAGTACTGAAGGTGGTTGTCTCTGCCTGGATGTTTCTTCTTCCTGTATTGCCTTACAGTTGACTGAGCTGCCAGGGGGTTACACCAGCCTCCCCTAAGAAATACCAAGCTGTGTTGCAAGACAGTCCCATCCATCTGGGGCTGTGGAACCCCACCCAGGTAGAAGCAGGTGTAGGTTGGCACAGAAAATGCAAAAAGTCTGCACCCACCTTCCCAGCCTTGTTGCCAGGCAGCACTTTTCCCACAGTGTCTCACCCACCCACGGGAGCACCGCTCCCCTCCGCATCCCTGCCCCAGAAGTCAAGCACAAGGCTGGCGTGGGACTCGGCTGTGGCCCGACCACCAGTGGAAGAGGTGCCAGTGGGAAGAGGCATCTTCTCTCTGCAGCACAGAGACACCAAGATGCTGCTGGCATCTCACTCAGTCCAGGCAGAGCCGATCTCACTCTGCAGGAGGCAGCTACAGCCTGGCCGGGACCGATGGTCACCATGCAGACAAGGCAGGGCTGGCCTGAGAAATACTCTCCACTGGTGACAGAAGAACAAGCATCACCCTGACAGCCCAGGGAAGAACTGAATGTTACCAGTTTGAGATTCGTTGGAGAAAACAAGGCCATAAATAAGCAGAGAAGCAGCTGCCAGACAGAGGGAGAATTGTCTGTGGGCCTCTGAGAGGCGACGGCCGTAGGGCCAGCACAGAGATGTCCATGGCTGCAGCCCCCACAGGAAACAAGGATTTGGCAGCCAGGTAGTGGCTCTATCTGCTGCTTTGGCAGCTGCAAAGCAGCTCGGCCGCCTGAGCTGCCTGGATACTATTGCAGTGCTGTGCCCGGATGGCGGCCAAGAGCCTGCTCCCATTTCCCTGTGCTCAGGGGCAAAACAGCAGGTAGCTCCTGGGCTTGGCTGACCACACAGTTGGGTCTTTAAGCCCCATTTCCAGCTCTGCTCACTGCCACTGAACAGTATTTTTGGCTCGTGCTGACAGCGAAAGCTGAAAGGAGGTGCAGAGGGACCACACGAAACCTCCAGCAGTCAAATGCAGGCTAATGTTAGGTCTCCCTGGTCAGAAAATATCTATTCCACAATTATATTTAGGCAGATGATGAGGGATCTGTTGGCCAGCTACCCTCAGAGGCCAGGCGAGAGGCATCAGGTTCCCCCAGCATGCGAAAGAGCCAGCTCAGCTGCCATCACCGATTGTGCTGAAAGACCAAGGGCTGGCTTAATCCAGCCACATCCTGACTTGCAAAGTGCTGAGCACACGGCTGCTCCGAGCCCTTCATTTCAGTTGAATGCAAGGACATGCTGGGCCTCCCGAAACTCTAACCGAGCACTAAAGAATCAGAAAGTCTTTCAGCAACCACTCCCAACTGAGCTGACAGGGTAGCCCAAGAGCCAGGCAGCCCTGGCTGCACCACTGCTGGCTCTCTGCAGCAACCGACTGGGCAAAACTCAGCACAGGGGGGAGGGAGGAATGAAATTGTAAACTATTTTGATACCAAAAAAGAGAGTGCAGAGCGATGGTGCCGCTGCTGCTAGCAGGGATACACACCCCTTCGGGTACCGAAGAAGGAGGACACGTGAGGTTGGAACAACCTGCATCCATAAATCTGACTTGCCTGGCTAGCAAAGGAGCAGGGGTGCCTTCCTCTGGCCGTCAAAGGTCTCTGACCTGGCAGAGGAAAAGGCAGGAACCGGGCTGCCAAAGCCCCCATCACACCTACAGATTAACCCTTGTGCTCCAGCAGGGGTACGATGGCTCCTGTTGTAGCCCACGGTTCCTAACAGCCACCCTTGAACAGAAAGGTAAGATTTGTCTTTTAATAGAAATTTGTTATTTTATTAAACAGGATTAACAATCAACTGTCCAGAATCCAAACAAGCAACTCTTCTTCAGAAAAAAAATTTTGGAGAAAAATCACCCAAAAAAGCCTGGTTCTTACCGCAATGATGATCTTAAAAGTGACGCTTTATAATTGCTTTATAAAAGTAAGAAATTCACTCTCTCACATCCATCTACCTAGCTCTGTATGTACATGCGTGTTTATATGCACCATGTACTTCAGAGATGAGTATTTTACTCAGAAGACAAATACAGAAGCCCAGAAAGAATGGAAATACCCCCAGCACGTGGTCACTGCTGGCTGAGGCTGGACCAGTCTCACACGCTGTCCACGGTAACAGTGACCACAGCCTCTTGTCAAAGGCCACTTTTTGGTACAGTATCTTTGGAGGGTGCGTCTTGGCAGACACCTGGGATGCTACAGCACACCACACACTCATGAAAATTATGGTCTCTTCTCTGAATGCACAGCTCTATTGCCTATTAACTGAAAAATTGATAATGCACCAAAATCACCTAGGAATTTTGGTGAGTATTTCTGTATAAATTCTCCACCAAACTGAAGATCTGACTTCTAGCCAGTGTTGAGTGAGGGAAGCCATTCAGATGGGACCTGAGTCAATATGTGATCATAAGCTTATTTACTTACTCAATTTGAATGGTGTCTAAAGGCTACGTCAAGTCAGGAAGAGGGCAGAATGGTTACAACAGGCAATCCATCATGGTTATTCAAAGTCCTAAACAAAGATAGTGGAAGAGCAAGCTGTGGTTCACAGGAATTCTCCAGGATGAGTACAACAGTGGGAAGAGTCCCAGAAGGCAGATTTTGGCCCCAAATGATACGTATGTTCCAACTTCCTATGCATGTGTGAGCATGGTCATGGGCAGCTGTGAGCACAGCTGGAGCCCGAGCCCAAGGTGTGCGCTTCGGCGGCAGTAACATCAGGAGGCTGATAAGTGAGAGTCCTCGTCTAAGAAAGGATGCTAAAAAAAGGATACTTTAAAATGCCCTTCAGACCTGTGCGTGGACAAGAGCACGAGCTTCCAGCTCGTTCCAGTCTTGTTAGTACAAGACTAACCCTGGGTAAATATTGCTGTGGCTAAACTGTCCTACCCCAGGAATGGGAATAAAGCCTCTGTTTGTGAGCTGCCTGCTCACTCCCTGTCAGCACTAGCCCAGCTTTTCCCTAGAAAGGTGAAGATTAAGCCTGGCCACAGACACAGTTAAGGGTAGTTATTTCTGTGCTGCAGACAAGGGCTGGGCAGGTCAGTGAGGCAGGACAGATAAAGCAGGGGAAGGGAGAAAAAAATGAGGAAGCAAGGGAGGTTGTTGTGTTCTCATTTGCAGTACAGAAAGACTGGCAGATGGAGAAGGAAGTCAGGCCAGGACAGGTGGTTTCAACCTGCTTGCACCACAGCAAGATAGGAAGCTGGAGATCCGTGTGGGAGAGAGATCGTAGGGCTGATAGGTATGTGATAGCCTGGTTCTGCTTAGCACGGTAAGGGTTAACACAGGGCTGCAGTAAGAGAGACTCTGGGCACCTTCTCCTGGTGCTCCTGCTAGCACACAGGAGTGTCAAGCACTCAAGAAGAAGGGCCACTGCTCCATGCTGTCTTGCAGCGTTGGGTCACGATGAGTTGGGGACCATCCCGTAGGCTTCATACAGTGTGTTGAGCAGCTCCTGCTTTTCTTTCTCAGGTAAGAAGCTGGACTGAGCTGCGTTGATGTTCTGGGGAGGCAGAGGGGGAACACAAGGGAGAGGTTAAGACACATCAGATACGAATGTGGTTGTGCACATCCCAACATCAAGCTCTATGCAGCAACAGGTGAGGGAGAGCATGAAGTTTCCACTCTGAGATTCATATCCACAGCCTCATTTTACAGGGCAACTGCTATGGGCCATCACTAGCAACAGTCCCAAGAGGAAGGAGGCAGGCACAAAGCAAAGGTCTCTGAATACTTTGGAGCTTTTAGGAAATGCACTTCAGACATGCTCCTCTTCTCAGCTCCACTTCAGACCAGAGCCTCTCCCAGCAGGGTGCTGGTGGCAGCCTGGCTGTGCAATGTAACCTGCTCATCCGCGCTGTGCAGGGACCTTTCCTCTACTGCACAGGAACAACCTGGCTTTTGCAAGAGCAGGAGAGGACAGCTGGCAGCAGAACAGCTGTGGATCCAGGACCCCAGACCTGTCCTTCATCCCCCTTCCAGACCCAGAGAGGGATGTCTGTAGGAGAAAGGGACTTGTTCTTCCAGCCAGAGCTAAGGACTGATGCTCTCTTGCACAGTGCATCCTGCCCTTCTCTAATCCAAGCAGGTATCTTAAAGACACATAGGTGAAAGTGCTGAGCATGACTCTCGATGCAAACCAGGAAAGCTTCCCCTGGGAACCAGGCAAGTCAAACTCCCAACAGTTATCCTGCTTTCCTGTCTTGGGTAAGCAGCTAGAAAATTGAGGACACAATCAAGACACATAAGTGACTGTGTTCCAGCAGTCACTTTGTTTCCAGCTCAGTTGTTGCATACTTGTGTCATACATGCAAACTGAAAGCACTTTCATACCTGCTGAATCTTGGGAATTTCTGGGCCGGCCTCGAAATAACCTGCCTGCCATTCCAAATCCAGGGGGTGGGTTGGAAAAAGAGGCAAAAGGACCTTCCTTACTGCTAAGGCCTTCTGTGAGGATGTCAGTGGGCAATTTCCACCCTGCCCTGTTTCCCATAAAGCCCAAAGCCATTGTCTCAAGCGATACAGCCCCTGCAGAGCCCACCCTGTTCTCACAGCCCCCTGCTCCCCACACCCCCCTCCAGCCAACTTGGCAGCCACCTTCAACCTCGTGATTACAAGGCCAGCACAAGATTTTCTGATTTCCACTGAAATCTCTTCATCTTATAAAGAAAATCAGCAAGTTGTTATGGGCTCCCCCAGGACATCAGCAGAGCATCCAGCCGAGGCCAACTTACTACTCTCTTGAACTCCTCTTCAGTGAAGCCCATGTAGTCCTTCACTATGCTGTAATCCTTGTCAATGCTGGAGTTAAAGATGAGGGGGTCATCCGTGTTTATAGAATAGTTCGCTTGATCCTTCCTAAATCTGTAAGGAAATGGAGTTGAACCAGTGGGTAGAACACTGGATGTGGCACAGGGCATATGCTTCTCAGGGTAGAACGCAGTAAAAACAAAGAGCTGTCCCTGCAGTTTGCATTGCTGGACACAAGGACAGGGCTTGGCTTCTCTCACCACCACCCTGCAGTGATCTGCTTCTCTGGTGCAGCGTGAAGCAGGGCACTTTTTACTTAGAGGCTCAGCAACCTCAGCTCTCACCCAAAAACCAGGGCTAGTGGTCAGTCTGCAGCATCTCATGCCCCAGAGCTCAGAGCAGGGTCAGGAGGGACAGGGCAGCCTCCCGAAAGGACCCCCACACCCACTTCAGCTGCACTAGGCCCCTCTGCACCAAAATGTCAGCTGCACCACATTTTCCTAAGCAGTTAGATGTGTGTTACCTTTGTAAAGCAATAAAGCAGTGATAACAAACTCAAAACCTGGTTATTCAAGATTGCACATAATGGAGAAGTCTTACTGTGCTACTGGGTGTTTCCTGAAGTCTGGAAGACATGCTCCAGTGAGATAACTGGACCAAGGGCAGACCTGTTTGGGAGAGTTAAAAACAAAAACCAGAATCACTGACACAGCTCTGAACCCCAGCTGTGTACGCACAGAGCTGAGCAACTGGGAAAGCCAGATAACAAGTTTGGAGCTTTGTTCACAGCTACCCCTGGATGTCCCAGGACATGATGCAAAGAGCCCACAGTCCAGCTGGAGCTGGTGGGATATTTCCCATGGCCAGTCAGCCACCCACCATGCATCGACCACAGCTAAGAAACCACTAGGAATTAAGTATCTATCTATCTATCTATCTATATCTATCTATATATATATAATCTATGTATTAGTTGCATACACCTATTCTGGGAAAAAGCCAGGGAAATCTGTCTATGCAGTTACTCCCAGGCACTTCCACCCTCCAGTCAGGCTCTGGTACAGCAGCCACTTGGTGGGAGAAGTCTGCAGGCTTGAAGTATACAAATTAGTGAATAAGGTCTCCAAAATTTATCCTCAGCCAGACCAGGGTCCATTTCTCTACACCCCTCTGGCAAGCTGCTGTGCGCATAAGTGCTCCTCACAGCAAGGATCCCAAACAGACGGTGTCCCCACCGTTTCTGCTGTGGAGCTTTGGGCATCCAGGTTCAATGGCAACAGCCCCAAACACACGGTCAGCACTTGGGTGTCAGGTCGTGTCCCTGGCTGTAGCACAGCCCGAGCAAGGGCTTATTTGCCACTCAGACAGCAGCTACCTGGCTGTCACCTTCCCACATGTCCTTACCTCAAAATGCATCTTGGATCTCAACAGCTCCTTGTAGAGCTCGGGGTCCTCCAAGACATGGTAGCCATGACCGATGCGCTCAGCCTTCAGGAGATAAACTGCCTAGAGAGCACAGGAGAACCATGTCCAGCCTCCGAGCACCATCTGGGCTCCTGCCTGCCCCGAGATCCCTGCCCCACCACAGGTACAGCCCCCTCACCACTGAGCCAGCTCCAGGGAGGTCCTTCTCCGAGCCATCAGGGCCAGATGTCTGCCTGGGTCCCTGATGTTTTGTCTGCTATGAATAGGGAGATGACTTGGGCTCCTCTCTCCCTGGTGCAGGGGATGCAGGGGCACTTCCCACCCTTGCCCCTCTCTGCCTCCAGATGCCCCAGTCCCTCCCACTCCCTGCCCAGAGCTGGGAGCTCCTCATACCTCCTTGATCCTGGCAGGGGGACCGGCCTCCCCAGCATGGACGGTGCGATGAATCCCACACCTTTCAGCTTCCTGCAAAGCAAGAGAGGACACGCTCCTGTCTCATCAGCCCCAGCTAGGACAGCAAACCCCTGGGCTGGCACCACCCTTGGGGGCACAGCAAGCAGCAGGGCTCTGTACAGAGCCCCAAAATCAGCAGCCCCCTGAGAGCTGCACGCTCTGCCCTGTAGCACAGGCTGCGAGAGAAGAGCTCGGCAATGCCAGACGCAGAGGAACTTGGAAAGCCTGGTAACCTTCCCCTGGAGCCCAGACAGACTCCTCGGGGGTCTTTAATCCTGGGTAAGCTCACTGCTGTCTCCTCTCCAGACAGCAGCAAACTCAAATCTCTCCTTCCTCCACCCACTTGCTCTTTTGCATGAACCTTGCAGCAATTTCTGAAACTTCTATGCTTTTAGCCAGCTGCAGCCAACTGGGAGAATTTCAAACCCCCCCAGGGAGGACCCTGCAGGTGCAGCTTTAGGGGCACTTTGAGATGCTCTCAATGGCCATCCTAAAAAAAAAACAATTTTACCAGGGCAGCCACAGACTACCTGGGCTTAGGGAAGCCATGCAGCCTTGAGAGAAGCCCAGCTCCTTGCCTTGCTGGAGAAGGGCCACCAAGCTGGCAGTGCCAGGCAGTTGCAAGCCCTATCTTGCAGCAGACGCTCTTCCTGGGCACTCCTTCAGGGCTTTTCATTCATTATTCTTTTGTCAGTTACTTGATTTTCAGCTCCTCATGTGCTGCACACCCAGGCCCAGCAAAGGTCAGGCCAAGTTCTCTCTGGGACATCTACAGATGAGCCCTCTGTGCGTTGACCTGAAAGGCACTCGGGGCTCCCTATATTTAAGCGAGAATTTTTCCCAGACAGCTTATTTTTGATGCTTTCTAAAATAACAAAATCCCTCTGGCTGAAGTACCAGACCATGAGACAGACTCATGCCAGCACAAAGATTTTTCATCTGTTTCTACACAGGATGAAATGAAACCAGAAACTCTCACCCCCTGACTCCCAAAACAAGCATCCCTAGCTATCCCAACAGGGATACGAGCAGAGGGGTCAGGAAGAGCACAGGCACCAGGACCCTTCCCCACTAACCCTCCTGGAGGAGCTCTCTCCAGAAGAGACCTTGTGTCTAATGCCCATCCATGGGCATATCTTCCCTGTAGTGCTTTAACCTCTTCATCAGCCCATTTATTCAAGGACACATGGTGCTTCCCTTGGCTTCTCCTCCAAGGATCCCTGTGGTCCTAGGATCCTTGGCTCCACACTTCCTGGTGTTCCTCTGCAGCCAGCAGCCACAGTCATGTTTTTGCCATTATCTACTCTTTCCCCTCCAACAGCCCCGAGAGCTCCAAGGCAGGATGTGCCTGCTCGAGGGACATGACAAGTCTCCCTGATTTTCCTGGATGCGTTACATGCCTCAAGGAGCATGGCAGCAGTATTTATGGGGATGCACTTCCCTGCCACACAGGCCAAGAGGGGCTGGGGGACAGGAGTGGGGTTTGGCTTCCACTTCTTAGAGGCTGAGCAAGCCCCCAGCACCTGGACAAAATGCATCCTTCTGACAGAGGAGTTTAGACCTTGGTACTGGAGGCACAACAGTGCAGGATGAGAGGTATCTGACCACCAGTTAATAAAACCCTGTGCCCACGTTTCTGTTTAGAACCACTGAGTTCATCCAGCGTGGCACAGGAGCATGGGAGGACCTTGTATCAGCTCCCACTGATGGGGGCAAAGATCCTGAGAAAGCTCTCTGTCATTTCAGCCCTGAGCACTGCTTGCAAATCACTGTCTCTTCTGGCAGTGATGGTGCACAACCTCCTCTCCCACAAACACTGTGGGACAACAACAACCCCCAACTCCCACGAAGCTTTGCCTCTGAGCCACTGCAAAGTGCTGAGGTCTAGAGTCTTGGATCAGGCTCCTGAAGCCATTCCAGTGTTTGCATCTGAGCTGACCAGATAAAAGCACTTCGAATGTGCAGCTTCTCTGCTCTTGGAGGGATTTCTGTCAGACTGGAACGGCCAGTCTCTTCCACCCTCAGACGTGCTTCTCCCAGCCCCAGGAGCAGACCCCAGCCGACAGCAGCAGGGTGCTGCTGGGAGGGGACACGGGCTCCACACCACTTGCATTCTACTGAGCACTACAGCATAACATGCCAAGCTCCAGCTCCAAGGTCATGTCTAAGCAATGATGCCTGCCATTAATCATTTAGGAAACATAAACAAATATTTTTGCTGTTTAACAGAATGTTTTTAACAGCTGCTATGAATTTTTAAGCTGTCCCAGATGTGTGTAGTCTGAATAACATACCCTGTGCCCCCTCACGCACAACGCCTCAGTATGTGTTTTTCTCCGTTGTTTTTCTCTTGAGAAGCTTATTAAACAAACCTCATAAGCCTTCTTATGCTCAGAGGAATTCTCCACCTCTAGGCACTCATCCCCAGCCAGGTCGATGGCCACCACAGAGTTGTTCCGATACTTCTTGCAGAGCTCCACCACCTCTGGAGACCAGCCTGGAAAAGACAGCACCAGGGTTCAGGAGAAAGCATTGGTATGAGTCATACCTTCAACACTTTTCTAACTGAATCTAGAAGGCTAGAGCTATGTTGTTTGGTCTTTCTTAAAATTTGATGCTCAAAAAGCAAGCTGACAAACTCTAGAAAGGTCTGCCATCTTCAGGCAAAGAAAAGCTGCCAACTGATGAGTCTGTCATCAATCAAAGGGAAAATCAAATGTGTTTGACAGCTATAAACCTGCTCTCACCATGTTTTTTGGCTCACTTTGAGCAGGGAAAAATAAAGAAAAAAACCCCTCTAAACACAGTGGTGATTATTGCAGTTGGCCCAAGGTGCTGTAACATGGTGTGTGGGAGAAATCCCTCACCCCCGAGCTTTCACCCCAGGCTGGGCAAGGGAAGGGAAGAACCAGCCTGTTAGCTGTGTTTTGTCATGGAGGATTTTGGGCTGGGAGGGATCTCTGCAGGGGCTCTGTACGACAGTCAGCTCTGCCCTGTTGCAGAGCATCCCTGACTCCCCCAGACAAGATGATGGATGCTACTGCTGGTGGGCCTCCTGGAAGGTGACCTTTAACACTCACAAAGTTTTAGTTCTTTGGTGTCAGTGGGAAAGAGTAACAACTTGGCCAACAACCACTTCAGAGCTCTCTCTGATCAGGGTAGAAGACAACCTCTGAGAAAGGACATACACCTACCAGCATGCAGGTGTATAGCACTTACTGCCAGCAGAAAGGCCAAGAACAGAGCTAAATGGTACCGTTAATAATTAACAGGCACCTGCTATTCTGTTACACAGGAATGCATAAGAAAATGTGCAATTTCATCTTCTTTTTTTCATCAGTTTCCACCTCACTGGGTTAGAGGCATCAGCAAGTTTCATATGAGCCACTTCTGGCTGGAATCTCTACCTTTCTCCCAACAGTTCCTAAATTGCAGCGTGGCTTCTCACTGGGCAGAGCACCCTGAATGCAGCACTGACGACTCTTGTATCGAGTGCATCCCTGGCTCTGGGTAAGAGCTGCTGAATGAGAACACAGGAGCAACACTCCTGCTGTACAGGCACCCTTGGGTGCTCCCACCACCACTGCTGCACTGGCAGGGACCGTAACTGCAGACAAACGTGACACTGCCTTACTGCTTTCCAGGTTCTACAAAGAAAAGTTTGCTTTCTAGAAACCAGAAATGTACAGGTTGAGTTTTCCAAGTGTTGTTTGGGGTTGATTGTGCAGGCAGGAAAAAAACCCTCTCAAATCTCCCAGTTTCCAAGAATATAATTTTTCACTTTTCTAGACACGAATTAATTGAGTACACATTAGCAAAGATCTTCCCACCGTCTACCCTACTAAGCCTACATAAAACTCCTGTGAGATATGAAGATATTTGTAACAAAGCCTTCACATAGAACAGCTGCTGTCATACAACCTCAGTCCAACTGCATCTTTCCCTAGAGGAAGATGCTCACAGAAATCAGCAGCCCGATGAAACACTGGAAATTGGATTTTCTTTGTATTCTGAGTCACAGCACCTGGTACCTATGAAGTTCAGAGATGCTGATTTTATAAAAAACATTTCATATATGTGACTTAAGTATATTTCACTTATGTTTTCAGCTTAAACCAGCAGACTGCAGGCATCAATTCTTTGGCTGACCCATGGTGCAGGCTAATGAAGGACTGTGCTGCTGTAGCAGCATAACCATGAGCAGGGAAAATGTGAGCTCTCAGTCCTGGTCCTCCTCCCATGACCATTCACTCTCGGACCCACTGGATGGTCATGGCAAATGCTGTGGCAACCGCTTCTGCTGGCCCAACAAGAGCTCCAGCTTTTGGGTAGGGAGTGAGGTATGAGCAGAAATCACACCTCGCTCAGGAGAGGACAGAAAAGCCCACCACTTCTCCCTAGCAAGGCCTTTCGGATGCTGATTGTACCCACAGACCCCCAGTCTTGCATCCAGCAGACCCTCTCCCCATAGTGAAGGAAGCAGAGGACCCCCACCAAGAAAAAAACCCACTACTTCTCAGCACTATCTGGTCCCACACTGGACCCAAGGCCACAGGACCAGGCCTTTCCCCATATTTCTGTGGGAACCTGAACCCAGGGGATGTCACCCCCCCCGCCACGCGTCAGGGAAGGGGAGCAGAGCAGCAGGGGAGCTGCAGTACATTACTTGGCATATGGCGCATGCAGCATAGAATAGACCTGGCTTTGATGCGGAAATCCCTTTCTCCATCCTGTAGTCCCTGATTTACGAGGTTAACGACTTCATCTGGAGTGAGGTCTCCCCTGCAGGGAAGAAAAGCTGTCACTGAGAGGCTGGACACCCACCAGGGAGGCAGGCAGGAGCTGCAGGTCCAGCCCAGCACCCTCATGGGACACTCCATGCAAAACCCAAGCTCCTCGGCATCCCACTTGCCTGAACATCCAGAGGAGCCCAATGAGACCCCCCAGAGGCCAAGAGCACCTTTTACACCCATGCCATGCCCAGATCTACCAGGTGTTGGGCACAACAGCATGCAAACATAAGATTTAGAAACGCCTCAGGGAACCGAATGCCAATCCTGGCGGAGCACAGGGAGCTGCTCTTTGCCAGAGCATCTCATCAGGGCACACGACTGCCCACACCAGGCAGGGGCACGCGCGGGGGCTCAGCACCCACACGTTCTGCAAGGGACCACGGAGCCCAGCGTGGATTTCATCAGAGACACACATCACAGAGGAGCTGAGATGTACAGGACGGATCAGACCACCAGCCCCTCCGACGCTGCGCACGGCCTCTGCCAGCCCAAATCCACGTTCTGCGGGCAGGCAGTCGGGCAATCCGCATCTGAACGCTGCTTCCCACCGGCTCCCCGGCACAGCGGGATCACTCACTCAGCTTGGCCCCAGGGGATGGGATCCACACGGCAGTTGGCCAGGAGGTGAGGGCTGTACCGGACCTCCACGTAGATGATGCCTTCTTTTGCTTTTGTTTCCACAAGCTCGTAGGCGATCCTCCTCACTGCCTCACGGTCACCCCTGCAGGGATGGCAGCAGGACCCATCACCAGGACTCCTCACCCTTGGAGCACACTGGGCACAGGCAAGGTGACCTCCAAGGTTGAGCAATGTTAACCAAGAGGTAATGCCAAGGGTCAAGGGGAAAGAAGAAAAAAAAAAAAGTACTTACGCAATGGCCGGCATGTAGTGATTAAACTTCTCTAGAAACTGGGTAAGTGTCAGTGGTGTTTTGTAGCTGACATGCTTCAGGAGGTCATCAACAGTGGTGCCAGGAAGAGGGACCCCTCTTTTGCTGGAAACAAAGCCATGTGTTACTGAGAGGGAGGGCTAGCACATTCTTAATCAGTCCATTTCACAGAGTAATCGTGTGCCAGCCAGGCTGGCAGCATTAACCTCTATTTCTTCACAGAAACAATTCGGCACATTTTATCCTTCCAAAAATCTCCTCACAGATGCAGCCCCAAATCTCAGCAGGGAGCAAGGCAATCCAAAATACAGGCAGAGCACAAACAAACTGAAATACAAGCCCAGACTGACATGGCAGGAACACAGCCAAAGCACATACTAAGCTTAAGAAGGTGTTCATCTAAAAGGGCTCCGGATTACTTCTTGGCACCTCCTGGTCCTACTGCCAGAATTGCCAAAATTCTTTAGGAAAGTTAATTTCCACTTATGCAGGCTCAAAGGCTTGAAAAATCGTGGAGATGCTCCCTGGCCCAGGATCATGCTCACAGTTGTGGCTCGTGGGTTTAATGCCAGCAGGTAACGCGAGCGAGACAGTTCCCAAACCCACCATCGCGGTGGCATCTTCTCTGCTGGGGACATGTCCCACCCAGGAGCAAATGGCAACCCCAACAACTGCTCTCACCAAAGGGATGGAGATGGTAAAGCCACCTAAATGCTTCCAAGAGGGAAGGGGCCTTTGTCCCTGCAGCACCTGGAGTCCTGGGTGGGTGGAGGTGTCCCCAGTGGGGTGACAGCCAGGATTGAGGGGGCTGCCAGCCAAGGATGCACATGCTTTCCAGGCAGGCTCTGTCACCCCACCCCCTGCTACCCTGCATATACCAACCTAAATCAGCAATAATCACTAGACATTTGGTTTTAATCCTCATTCCTGCCACGATGGATCGCAGACGATTGATGGACCTCTGCTAATGGAGACAAAACACCACGGACAGTTCTACCGTCCCAATGTCAGCAGCCATCCCAATGAGCAATCTGCAAGGAAGCAGCCCCAAAGGACCTTGAGCCCCCAGGCTCAGCAAACATTGCTCATCCCTGGCTTGGGCAGGAAGGAAACCAGCCCCACACTCAGTCCTCACATGCAATCTGCACAGATTAAGTTGCTGGCACTGGGCAGAGGGCGTTCGTCACTGCCAAGGCATCAGCTTTCCTCCCCTCCTTGCCCTTTCCATGGCACTGACACATCAGTCTCTGCTGCAGGAACGGGCCCACATCTCACTCCACCTGCCCAGGGAAAGTTTCCTACAGCAAATCATTTCCCTGACCTCTTTCATGTGCCTCCTGAAGGATCGCTTTGCAGCCAGCAGCGCTTTGGGATGGTCCGCAGCGCAGAGACACTGGAGTCACATCTCCGGCTGAAGGGGTCTGGTAGATCTCATCAGCGTGGCTTTGAGAGCTGCTGCCACCCCACCCAACCTGCCTGGTAGCTGGGAGCCTTCCTGCAGCAACACTGCCCCAGGAGAACAAGCTCGTGCCCACCAGCACCTCAGCATCCTGCCCAGAGCTGCCTCCAGCCACGGGCAGCACCACGCACACTGCCCCCCCCCCAGAGAGACACCCAGTCCCACGAGGGCTCTGCCACAGCTCTACACCCTTTGGCTGGGCAGAGGGGATGCAAAGCCTGACACAGACCCAAACTGAAACCAAACTTTCTAAAAACAGCCAAATTCTAACATTGCCCAAGGGATCTTGTGCACCCCAGCAGCTTTGGGTTATTTGTACATGGTCAGACACCACCTGGAAAATTTATTTCCAACTCTTTACCTTTAAAAATAGACCACAAGCAGGTCTCTGTGCCAGGGTGAGGTTATTAAGGCAGCCCCCTAGAGACTCCTGCACTGCCCTGTTGCTTTTGCATCGGTGTAAGCACTGGTTTTAAAGCCCTTGAATAGCAGGGCCCTGCTCCACTCCAGTCCAGCGTGGCTCCTGAGGGCTGGCAGTCCCTGGAGATGCCAGGGCTGTTTAAAAATAAGAGGGAACTCAGCACACACTTGGGCAACGAAGGTTTCTATCCTAAGCAAGAGAGAGGCATGGGATCCTCAGATGGCTGGTTGCCACCTGGGCCTCAGGGCCCTCCCAAGGGACTATACAAGCACTTGTCCTTTGCTGGTAGAAGGACCCAGCAAAGCCCCAGGGATTCAGCACCAACTCTTCTGTCCATCAGGTCCTGTATTCCAGCCCTTCAGCCCGACAGTGGCACAGGCAGAGCCAGCAGGAACCCCCAACTCAGCTCACCACTGATGTCCCACAGTGAATGAGACAGACACCTCTGATCCACCTTCGTCACTGTGGATTAATGACTGGGAGGGAGCTAGACATTAAAATCATACTAAAGGTGCAGCATTGTTCACACGTTAAGGAAAGGTATAACACTGGAGAAACTCTACGGGTAGAGTGCAACTGGTGTGCAAGGAATCCACTTCACAACAGTTCCCTAAGCCACACTGCCTGCAGGCAGCACAGGGGATGTTGTGGAGTGAAGAACCCACAGTCAGGCCCTGGGAGATTATGACAGAGGTGGGAACTTGATGGTACTACAGGACTGATAAGCTGTGTGCTTGCGACCCTGTGCCATCAGCTTGTCTGTTTTTGTCCAAGTACCATCCTTGTGAGAACTCTGCTCATTCTAATGCCATTATAATACCAACACACACCTCTGTCCCAAAGGCTACCTGCCTCCAAAGTGGGACCACCCCTCACTGAGCTTGCCCTGTGAATTTTCTTCGGCTCTATCTTTAAAAGCTAAGTGAGAGAAATTTACACTAATCATAATAAAGGTATTTATGACTAGAGTCACTTAAGATCCACCTTGAAGGTAAAAATTATTCTGAAGATGGTTTAAGTAAGGGGGATGTTGAGGAAGACATCACTGTGGATAAGTCAGGGCGGATACTATCGCCAACCATCTCTGACTCCTGGGATCAGGCGAGGGGCTGAACCTCACTTTCCCCCATAGGGACACCTTTGGGTAAGATCCAGACATTCCAAGTATTTCCCTGGGAAACTTAGAAAATTTACTGAGCTTCTCTTTACTTTAACATGTTTGGTATACCTATACATGCTCTGCAGACAGTGAATTTTTCCCTGGCAATCCACGAGAACCTGTATGTCTGTTGCTCTCAATAAACTGCACTATTCACGTTGCCAGTCACAAGAGTCTCTCACTGGGCACTGCCAGCTCCTTCCTGGCTGCATGAAGCCATGGAATGTGACTAGCCAGGGAGTGCAGGGGGCTAGCAGTGAATCCAGAGCTGGGAGAGTTCAGATGGACTGAATGCAACCAGACTAATAGTGACAAATTGGACATCACTCAGAATCTAAACCTTGCCGCCCCCAGCCCCTCTGATACGTGAGGACCAGCTGGAATGCCAGGGGGGTTATTTTCTGCCAAATTACTTTACCCCTTCACGTGACAGTTACTCTACACCACCAAATGTATGGGCACTCCCTGAAGAAAAAGCTGCCTTAGCAAGAATATCCTCCCCCAGTATCACATTGCCCTGGAGTCTGCTGGGCACACAGGATGCCAGAAACACTTCCCATCCTCCCCAGCACTGATTTCCTCCCCAAAGTACCAGAGCTGCACCTAAAAGTTGGTTCCTGAAATCCTCAAGCTTTCCACTTTCATGATCTGAGGGTATCTGTTGGTGTCCACTAACTTTTTGAATAGTGACAGCTGAAAGCAATCTTCAGTTTAGCTTGCTTACAACTGTGCAGCCAGGTCCTTGCACCAGTTTTCACCCTGGCCCTTCCCACACAAGCTAGGCTGAAGCAAGAGGATGCACACCTCAAGGAAAGCACCCTCTTTAAGCACTGCCAAGTGCTTCTGTGGGTCACCCTCATACGAGGGTGACTCCTTACCCGCTGGCACCCCACAGACAGCCTGGGGTTCAGAGGCACCCAGCAGCAGGGCAGGGAGGAGCACCCAAGCTGGTTTTTCTTCCCCAGACCGTGGTGGGGCACCATGGTAGGACGACGCTGGCAGCCTGCTTTCAGTTCACTGGCTTTCACAGTAAGGGCTATGGAAGAAAGAAATGAGAATGCACTGACTCTGCTGCTTCCCAGGTACACTTCAAAGGCAGACAGCTCTGTGTATGAGACACCTCTGGTACTTTTCTCACGGTGGCTCCTCCGGGCTCGCCCAGCTCAGAGGAGCGATTCCCACTGCGCTCCCTGCTGCAGCGCTGCGCTCTGGAACCTGCTCCATGTCCTAAGCTGTGCAGCCCCAGGACCTGTCTGTGCAGAGGCCAGATCAGCACCAGCCAGGTCTGCTGCCTGCACAGCAAGGAGCGAGCTTTTCCAGCCTGTCAGCACAAGCTCTTCTGTCAGAGAACAGGACAAGCAGATGGGATGATGCTCTTGAACTGCAGCTCCCAGAGCTTTCTTCCCCCCACGACTCACCTGCCAAAGTGCAAGATTGTTTCTGGTCTAATGGCTCCATCCAGGTGAACGTGAAGCTCAACCTGCAGAAGGATAAAGAGAAATCAGTGATGTACTCTTAGAGCTGTGGCACAAGCTTAGAGAGAAGCAGCTGGTGCTGACACAGGTATAAATGCAGCCAATACAGGGACAAAGTCATGACAAGGATGCACAAAAGTATTTTTAAAATACCATCATTATAAAGTCTATTTTTCAATATCTAAATATTATCCAAATATTTTCTTATTGCTGCTGCAGCTCAAACATTTAATGGATCTTTAGAAATTCATTCTGTTCCCAGCAATCTTCAGGAACTGCCCTCTCCTTACGTAGCTTGCGTGGTTTGGAGTTTGGGAAAAGTGGAAAAAAAAAACCAAGCCCCTTACACCACCACTTTCCATCTTGCTCCTTCTTGAGTTCACAGACACCCAAGCATCAGTTCATTTGCAAAGAATCATTACCCAAGAACTCCAACTTCATTTCCAAGAATGGGCTCCTAGTATATTGTTAATTAATTGCTATTATCAGAGCACGCAGGCTTTCTAATCCCACCCATGGGGTCAGTCTCGTGGTACAAGGTACTGTCAAAAATAAAAAGAACAAGAGCTGCCCCACAGAGCTAAGAAGCTGGTTTCAAAATAAAACACTTATATTTTGACTTCATAAAAATGAGACAGTAACTCAGATCAGCTCACTCTGAAACTCTTGTTTCCCAGTTACTGCTGAAACAATGCATCTTGGAGAAAGAGCCCCAGAAGAGCAAAAGCAAGCTTTTTCCATTAGTGAGCTGGGACTTTTGGAAGAACATGACACATGTAATTTGGAAGTCAAACTGGGAAGGAAAATATTAGCTGTGAAACATTTCAGCTAAACCTTCATATTTCCAGAACTGTTTTGGTTTGGGCTTTTTTAAACATTAGAATAGCCTATGAAATACATACTTTTTTTTTTTTAATGAAACTGTAGAGTAGAAACTTAAACCATGAAGCTCTTGTTAGTGATAGCATTGTGCAGATGATTCCTGCAGGATGCTGTGGGTAAGGACTGAACCGGATTCAGAAGAGGACTGGACACTTGCATGGATAATTACACTGCCCAGGGTTACTAATTAAAACCCACAAGCCCTGAAGCATCGGGGTATGTAGCGAACAGTAACTATGAGAAGCTGGAAGAAAAATGAGTTTGCAGTCCCTACAAGCAGGACAATGTGTAATTGTCCACCTCTAGATCCTGTTGCTCTCCTATGAAGCATCAGCAAGCAGCCGATGGGAGCTCAATGCCACTGACCCGACTCCTGGTGCAGGGCTGGCAATGCCCATCTCTAGGATAAGCACTGATGCCCACAAGCTTGCTTCTGTCCCCACCTCCTCCTGCAGCCCTACACACCCACCCTGCAGGCAGAGACAACCATCTTCTGACTCATGGCCAGTGTTTTCATCAATCATTTCTGCTGCAAAAGGCCTTTGTGGCTGTGGTGGGACAGTGCTCAGGTTCAGGCCACCTGCACAGGATGGCTGTGAAGCTACCACTGAAATGTGCACTGGTGGGATGCAAAACACAGGTGACAGGTTCAGGGCAGTTCAAAGCCACTGATCCTGCACTGTTGCAACCAGCTGGCCCAGGGGGCATGAATAAGCCCACTGACACTCCTGCTAGCAGGTGGTAAAAAGATATCCCTGTCACTTCTCCTACCCTTAAGACACGATCTGAATTTACAGGGATGAAGTTACACAATCCTGCTTATGAGGACTAAATGTCCTGAGAAGTAGCAGATAAAATAACAGACTATGGACATGATCTGCATTGCCAGATGTGGACGCCTGGCACGTTTTCCCACTCTTGAGCTCCGATAACTATTTCATAACCTGATCATTATTTCAAAGCCATGCAAGCTCCATTCCTTGAGGTTTTCAACAGCCCTTATGATGGAGTTACAGGCTTGAAACTCACACATGCTAGGTATAAAAACCAAGCAACCAGAAGCTACTGGGGTCTTCTCACTCCAAACATTTCTCAAGCATTACCTGCAAGAACATCCTAATGTGACACTTCCATTAACAAGAAAGCAAATTCATCAGTATCCTTCACCCACACAAGCCACCTCTTTCTGCCACTGGTAAGATACTTGCAAACCAGCAAGGCTCTTCTCCAACACCAGCAACAGACTCTTTCTCCACTGCCATGCATTTCTTTGGGTCTAGAGGAACCTAAACTAAGTTCTAAGAAATTCTTGTGCGCTGCTACTCAACCCAAAACTTTGTGGAGATCCTCCAGATCAGCACTTGCAGGGTTGTTTTCTGCAGATGAGAACTAATCTAGGCTATTTAGTTTAGCAAGGGACATTCAGGTGAAGTAGTAAAGGTGTGTCTACAAGAGACTCCACCAAGAGGCAGCCCTAGATAAAGACGGGTGCCTTGCTCACAAACCCCGCAGGTTTCCAGGTCCGTGAGAGGCTGCTCGCTGCAGATTACACGTCAGCTCTCTTCCTGCGTGTTTGTTTTGGGTAAACAAAGAGTGAGACTTTTCCAGATACAAGTGGGTGACATGACCTTGCTTTAAGTCAAGGAAAGTACCTAGCTGAAGATAAAAGAGTTTTCTCTGAACTGTGGCTCCAGGAGATGATGCCTGAGCAAGCAGAAATAAGGTGAATACAGGAGCACGGTGCCTCTTCTGAGGCTCTGCTCCTCGGTACACAGAGGTCCAAACACATGTGGTCTCTCATCTCAAACTCTCCAGTTTACTTAGAGAGGAAACTTGTGCATACAGATTAAACTGGGATATCAACACTTGGTCCAGGACCTGAACAGCACCATAGGCTGCACCAGAACTGAAGAGGAGCCTTCAACCCTTCCCGGACCAGCAATGCCTTCCTTTCTCACAGCAAACCAGGATGTGGTAACGTGTTCTGATGAAGAACAAGAAAGCAGCAAAGCTCTCAAATGCTTTCCTGGGGCAGGAGCTCTGCTCTTCCCCCAGCTGCACTGAGGAGCCTCAGGGCCACCTCTGTGTGACCACCCTTCAGCCCTTCTTCTGCACCTCCGCAGTGCTGCAGCTGAGAGCATTCACTGACCACCGGCCTGTCCATCAAAAACCCATCGTGCCACTCCAGGAAATCTCCGAGTTTCACTGCAGAGCTGTTGAAAGCCAGACAGACTAGTTCAAAAGATGTAACTGGCCATAAATTGTGCATCCTCAGCACAGACAATTCCCAGGATGGCTGTCAGACCAAACTGAGCGGTTTTCATTTTTGTGCAAAAAAAAGTTTTAGCTGAACCACAGCATGTGACTCATTAGTGCAGATATCAGCAAGTTGGGTCAGAACTTAAAAGAAGAAGTGTAAGGGCTCTGGCTTGACCTTTCTCCAAAAATACAGCCATGTTTTCTTTGAAATGTAATAAGCTTGACAAATAAATTCAAACACAAAATGAGGCACTTCAAACAAGTATGTTCCGTTCAAAGATCAAGTCTGATTATTTTCAATTTAATGAAATTAAAAGGAAAATGTTAAACAAACATTGAAAGTATTTTCAGCTACAGTCCAATTTCTCTATGACTCTGCAGTTTGCTCAGTAGACCATGGCAGAGCAGTTAACTGCTCAGTTTGCCTATTATGTGGCATAAATAGTACCATCCAAGCGAAGGCACTTGAGAGAATTTCTTTATTAGGTGGTTTTAGGGTCTCTTTCTAAATATATGTGATGAACAGAGTCAGCCCTAACACCCTGGTAAAAGTAACATCAACTTCATCTCTTATTATGATGGTTTCTGGCAGATGTTAATAGATAATCTAGGCTGCTGCTAAAGTTGCATCATTTTAGAACCCTTAGCAGTGACTTTGCCCAGGATTATTTATCAGCACATTAAAAGGTGATAATTTAGAGTTCATTCTGTTGATCTCAATAACTGAAAAACAGAGTAATTACAGCTGTAATTTGTCAATTGTTAAGATTGACAAATCTTAGCAGGAAAATGTTAACGGCAGGAAAAATGTTAACGGAGAGAAAAACTCAAGAGATAAGATGGATGCCAATAACAGCAACAAGAATGAGCTCTGGTCCCTAAATACCAGTTTTATGAAAGCACGCTGTCAGGAGCATGGTGAGGTTCTCCTCGTCACAAGCTAACCACAGACGCTCATTCAGAAGCAAGAGGTGGGAGTGGATCAAGAGGGATGTGAACTGGAAGAGGCACAGTGTTACCCTCAAGCCTGACAACACCCACAGATGCATTTTGGAGACAAATCTGCCACGTGCTTTAAGGCTTGAGCATTTAAAAGAGAAATGTGGGAGACTACAGGACGCACATGACTGCCTGTTCCACTGCAAGAAGAACTTGTGCTTTCTAGAGAAGCGTTCATATGATACATGGCTTTGGTGACCCAAGGAGAGCTGCTGTTAGTACCACTCCTGGCATCAACCACTCGGCCTCCACCAAGCTTGGAGGTCACCCGCCTGCAGGGGAGGCTCGGCCACATTCCCTTGCGGGAACCCCTGCCCAGTGCGACCTGACCTTATTTTGGAAACAAGCATCCAGCAGCAGAGCTACCCCAGCTGCTGGAAGGGTGTGGGCCTGGCCCCAGAAGCCCCTGTTCCCATCCTGTTCCCTACAGCATGGCTTAAGGCAACACGCATGCCCCAGGAAGACAGAGCCAAGAGTCCCACAACACCCAGGCTGGGGTTGGCCTGTGGAGAGAGGAGCCAGCAGCGAGCAAGGACATGGGCTCTGCTCTGGTTGTGGAGCAGAAAGGGAAGAGCTGATGGTTGGCATCCAAGGAATGGCAGTCTTCTCTGCTTTTATGGCCTACAATAAGCAGGGTTCAAAGTCACCCTCCAGCAGCTCCCTGTTCATCTGCTGCAGTCACTGCAAGTCAGCGAGTTCCCGAAAAACAGGGAGGCAGCCCCGGTCCCGCATTCAGCCAGGGCTCGAAGCTGCTCCGGTTACCAGAAAAGTCTCTAAAACACAAAACTGATCGTTCCCAATGGCAGAGGGTCCAGGGGAATGAATAGGGCTCATTAACTGACTTCAGACCCATTTTTTTTTCCCAAGCCTGACTTAGCAGGTTCACAGGGCTGAAAGGGACTGCCTGACTCAGGAAAACCAGTCTCGTAATTGCCGGCAACCAGAGAACAGAAGGTCGATCTTCGTGGTCAAACCCTGACTGGTTTTCTGTAGGTCCCTGTTTGGCATCCTGCTCTTCCATGCACTGGAAAAGTAGGAAGAAGCACAAGTGAAAGAACTTAACTTGCTTCTCTCAGCCAAAGTTTCAAAATAGTGGGGTGAACCAACAGCTTTTGCTCTTAGTGGAGCTAATGAACAGCTAACATCTCCCAAAACTGAAGCATCTTTAAAAAGGCTTTAGCCATTAGTAGATGTCAATACTCCCTGGATTTCAGCATCAATATTTCTCTGCTATTCCATGGGTCACCTCCAAGACAGAAACCTCATGTAGTGATGGAATGAAACCTGAATCAGATCTGTACACAAAGGCTTTTCCAGTACATTAGATTTTCCTGGTGCAAGCTCACACTGAGAGATAAGTGGTTTGGGAGTGGGAGGGGATGCAAAGAGCGGCAAAAAAAGACCCTTTAACTTTTTTGGAGGTAATCTTCTTCCCCAGAAAAGCCACATGCAGTTGCTAGCACTCAGGTTCTCCGGGAGGGGAACCACCACAATACTCACATCACTTTTCTTTGTCTTCTCTGCCCTGGCCTCTCACTGCCCACCAAGACTCAACTCTGCCTGGCAGTCAGCAGCAGAGCCTGAGGCCAGCCAGGCCGAGCAAACCTGCTCCCCGTACACCAGCTCATCCAGACCACAGTCCAAGAGCTGAGCTGGCCTGTGGCACAGGCAGCACTCTGCTATCACATACAGGGTTATTGCTCACCACACCTCTTTTCTCTGCTTCCTTCTCAACTTTTTCAC
>JANVCC010000271.1:6257085-6302263 GCA_025345505.1 Todiramphus chloris collaris
CCCAAACAAAATCACCATCAAAACCAAACCCTCAAACAAAACAAAACAAACAAAAACAGCCAAGAGAAAACATTTGTTTTAGTAGACCAAGGCAACGGTTGGAGTGCGGGACCCATCAAGGCACATCTCCAGCCGTTCTCCACTCAGGCCACCGGTGCATCTCCGGCCCAGGGGAGCAGAGACCCTGCCCGGGTGCTGGGATGGGCACCCCGGGGCATCCCCTGGGTGTCCCTGCGGAGACATCGGGTCGGGACAGCGCAGACCGGCCTGGTGCCGCCGAGTGACTCCTCGGAGCACAGGAGGACAGCTCAGCCGCCGTGCCCCGGGGCATGCCCCGGCTCTCACCCCGCCGCAGCACCGGGCACGCCCCGGCTCTCCCCACCGGGGTACGCGCGGCCGCTCGGCTTCGGTGCACGGCCCGGCGGGCAGCGCCTCGGCCCCGGTACGCGTCCCGGTGCTCCGGTTTCTACCCTCGGTGCACAGCCCCTCAGCCCCGGTACGCGACCGGGCTTCTATCCTCGGCACGCAGCACTTCAGCTTCGCTGCACTCCCCGGCTCCCAGTCCCAGTGCACAGCCCCGCAGCCCCGGTGCATGTCCCGGTTCCCCCCTCTGCGGCACAGAACCTCAGCCCCGGCACCCACCTCCTGTTCCCAGCACCTCAGCCCCGGTGCACGTCCCGGTTCCCAGCACCTCAGCCCCGGTGCACGTCCCGGTTCCCAGCACCTCAGCCCCGGTGCATGTCCCGGTTCCCCGTTCCGGTTCCCAGCACCTCACCCCCAGTTCATGTCCCCGGCGCACACCCCGCTCCCAGCCCTGTGCCTCACCTTGGGGTCCCCGAAAACGCACAGCCCCCGCTCCATGCTGCTGCCTGCTCCGCTCCGCTCCGCGCCCGCCGCGCTCCGCTCCGCCCCGGCCCCTCCTGGTCCCGCCCCTGCTGCGGGCCCCGCCCCGCCCATCCCCGCGGCATCCCGGCGGGTAGGGCCGCCCCTGCCACCCCCAGACCCTCTGCTCCCGGGGCACCGGTAAAGGATCCCTGCTCGCCTGTCCTCCGGGAGCCGACAGCCCGTGGGGAGCCGCTCCTCCCCCGGGAACACCGGAGGAAAACCTCACACAGCTCGTGGAACCGGGATGCGATCTCGGGCTTGGATTGCAGCCTTAAACCAATGCAATGATACTTTTTTTTTAACCTAAAAAGGATTTAATTATTCAGCTTAGGAATGATCACGATGATATTTCTTCCCCTCAAGGGTCGTCAAGCCCTGGAACAGTCTGCCGAGTCCAATGGTTGAGTCCCCATCCCTGGAAGCATTTTAAAGCCGTGAAGATGTGGTGCCGAGGGACATGGTTTAGTGGTGCCCTGGCAGTGCTGGGTTAATGGTTGGACTCGAAGATCCTAAAGGTCTCTTCCAGCACAAATGATTCTTTGATTCTATTCTATAATCATCCCTCACCCCCTTCCCTGTTCACAAAGCTGCCACTCAGTGACTCACTTGTCTGGCCTGATGGCTTTTAGACTTGTTTGGTCCATCATACACCTACTTTAATCACCTGAAAACTTGTGGGAACTCACGTTCTTACTCTTAGTGACCTGACCACATTTTATGCTGCATCTCTGCTTCCTGCCTTCCTCTCCTATAGGTGATGGATGTGGCAGCCCATGTTGTCGAGAGACACGGGGGCAGAAAGTCCTTGCTGAATGTGGCTTCTGTGGTACTAGAGAAAGCAGAGCTTTCAGCTACTCCAGTCTTGAAGCATACACAGAGTTGCACCCATTTAGATGAAGGCATATCTGCAGGGTGGAACCCTGCCCAGAGCGAGCTTTGAAGAACATCCCTTGGGTCCTCACACAGCTCTGGGTTAGAGGAGACTGGGCAGGCAGGCGATGTTTCCAAAATTCCTGCACAGACAGGGGCCACAGCTTTGTTCTGCATGACAGGAGCTCACGCAGGTGAGGCTGTCCCCAGACTGCAGGCCCCTTCTGCAGGGAGTCTTGGGGATGAAAATCACTATATTGATATAAAATACCATCATCACTCACACTGGTGTGTAATCAGAGAAAGCACTCGGGGCTGGAGGCATGAACACTACCAAAAATGGCTGGAAAAGAAAGTTTCTCTACCTTCTTCACCAGCTGTGTTTACAGCAGAGGGTAGAGGCTGTCAGCAGAGGATTAACCATGGCAGAGCCCTGCCCGTGGGGACAGGGCAGGCTGGGCCCTCCTCCAGCCCTGCACTGTCACTGCCACGCCAGCAAGGTGACAGCAAGCAGCTCTGAAAGCAGGGACCACAAACTGGTGCCAGGCACTGCTTAGTGAATGCAGGACATGTTACCGACTTATTGCTCCCCTGGGAAATGTCACCAGCATTCCTTGTCACTTCTCCCCAGCTTTGCCATGAAAGCAGTGACGGAATTTCTGCCTGAAAGCCAAGTAGGCAATGAGAAAACAGCAGTTTTTCAGCTTGAATCTCAAGGTCAATTGAATGCGTGCAGTGCAGTAGAGCCCGTGGGAAAAGTGCAGGGCTTGCCTGGGGAGGAAAGTTCATCAACATGTTCTCTTTTGTTAAGTACCACCTTTCAGAGACACCCTGACTGCATCCATACTGCAGAGATGAAAGCTCATTAGCTAACTGGCAAAAATATTCTTTACAAAATAGGGACTAGCAAGGGAAAATAACAGCGAGCTGCCAAACATGGTGCCAGCACCATTCAGGGCTTTCTGTGGGATGGAGCAGGGCTACACCAGGCTCGTGGGGAAACCAGCAGGAATAAGCAGCAGGCATTTTATGCACTAAAACTTGTGATTTCTGGAGCCACCAAAAGGTGGGATTTTCCAGGTTCCCAAAGATTTCCAAGTGCTGAATTCAGGTAAAGGTCTCCTGGGTGTGCAATGCGGGTGAGGGCAGAAATAAAATAACTTCAGTGTGCAAATTAGCAACTGGGTGTGAAGCTGTCCCCGGGCCAGATGATCTCTGGCTCACATAGACCATCTCATCTCCACATAGAGATTTTTTTCAGCAGCCCCTTGAAAAATACCTATTTTGCCTGGAGAACATCCCACAGCATCACATATTTGTGGTCTGAGCTCTGGTTCAAAGCATCTGTAGCATAAATGGTCCCAGTATGAATACACAGTGCTTTCTAATGGTCTTTTGTGGACACAGCCTTCCTTGATGTGTCATCTACATTGGGAGGACAGAGGTCACTTACAGCCTATATTTGAGATTAAAGGAAATTACAAGGTAGGAAAAAAAAATAACCTTGTGGGTAATTTTCTGCCAGGAGAAGAGTTGTTAGCAAGGGTCAGAAAGAGGCAAGTGGAGCTGAACTGGCCCCATTGACTGGGAACGGTGCAGTAAGGGTTTTTTTGATGGGTTGGGTTTTTTTTTCCACGCTTCACAAACATGTGTGCTGCAGACTCAGCTCTTTCCAGGAGTGTCAACCCCAGGGCTGCAGAGCACATTCATTGCACGCAACCATGTTGAGAGCCTTAGAAATGAGGCTTAGGCTGATTTTAATTGACCTGACCCTGATCCACTTTATCCATCTTTACCACTGGCTTAGTCAGGGGGTTGCAATACCTGCTGTGCTGTCAATGGTAAATGAATGCTTTCCTATGGAGAACACCACAGCTCCTGCAGCCAGAAGGCTCAAGAAGAGCAAGGCTGTTATTTAATGGCTGATGGTGACTTCACCTGGGGAGCAAGAGGAGTACAGAGAGGGACCTCAGTTCCACCCAAACCCTTGCTGAGATTTTTATCAGCCTAACAATTCAGACCTTATTTTCTTTCTCTTCCATTTTGGTCATACCTTTGAGTCACTTGTAAAGACAGACAGCCCTCCTGGGTTAGCTTCAAGGAACACTGCTCTTTGGAGTGGGGAAGAGACAAAACCTCTCTGTCCTTTCAGCACAGCAGATGCTCCCCAGACCTTCACTGTTAGGAATGAGAAGCAAACAATAACTCAAGTGGGGAAAAACAGTTATGAAGGGCTGCAATGTAATTTTGCTCACTCCGTTCACATCACTGCCCTGAGTTGGGAGCTTCTCCTGAGCCCTGCAAGCAGGAGAGGCAGTCCCAGGCATGCAGGCAGGAGGGCGCCCAACTGAGCAGCCACAGGAGCACCCCAGGGCTACTGGAGTGAGGGATCCATGCACACACTGACAGGGCTGAAGTAGGCAAGAGGCACTCTGGGCTGCATTACCATGTGCAGAAGCCACCACAGGCTGGCAGGGATGGGGAGAGGGACAGGGATGTAGCTCATGCTAGGGGTAGTCTGACCAAGTACAAGGCACCACATAAGGTTGCTCTAGGGCCACCACTGCTCAACTGCACAGCCTGCCCATAGCTCTAGCCTCTGCTGCTTGTTTATCTTTCACATTTTTAGGAAAATCCCAGGCAAAGTAGGGGTAAAACTGATCTTGGAAGCTATTCTAATGCTTATTTCCCAGGAGCTATATTTAAACCTGCTCTGTTTCCCTTGCCCCCCACAGGTTAATACCAGCTGTGGCAGGGTTGCTGACACCTGCAAACAGCTTTCCAAAAAGAAATGTGCTTATGCTGGGCTTAGATTACAAAAAAAAAAAAAAAATCAAATAAAAAAAAAAATCCAAAAAATACAAGAACCAAGCCCCCTCCAAACAAAAACAAACACACCACAAAAAATCCCCAGTAGTTTTCTGGTTTGATTTGGAGGGTTTTGATTGGTATTTTTGAACAGATGCCAGAGAACGTAGCACCACAGCCCATTCTAAGTGGCTAAAGGAGGAAAAAGTATTTAGATTAATTAATTGTACCAGTAAGATATCACAGATGCTGCTGTCACGCATAAACCTGACATCTTGCTATAGTGGTCATTTTTGCAAGAGTAGATGCACTCAGCTCAAACATTCATTGCTTCTGGGAAATTTTTGTTTTTGAGACAAAGCCCTAACTTATCTCAGCATTTCCCATTTAACTTCTGCAGCTTCCCCACAGGGCAGAGAAAACCTCTGCTCTGGGGAGAGCCGTCACCAGTCCCCAGGCTGGAGTCACTGGTGGGAACTCAGCTGTCACCCGCTTGATTCCTGCTGAGGATCACAGGACCCTGCGGTCAATGGGAAAACAAAAACCCAGCTGAGGAGCCACCTGCTCCCCAAAGGGACTTCATTTACCCTCTGTTCTCAAAGGAGCTGGAAGCAGCCCCAACACTGGCCTCTGAAAGTGAAGCAGGTCCTGCATTGCACCACAGTCCCAGGGAGCGATGGATTTTTCCTAAAGGATATCCTTGCAACTGCAGCCCCCCTGAGCATCAGGGCAACCAGAGGGTGCCACTGAGCAGCTCCTCAGAGGAGGAGGGCTTTCTGGGTACACTCTGGCAGAGGGCTGATGGCTTTCTGGGTACACTCAAGAGCTGCTGCTGGGCAGACCTCGCTGGGGGCTCCTGCCTGGCACTGCTTTCAAGGAAACCACAATCCTCACACCACTAAATGCAGTACTAGCCTGAAAACAGGGACACCTATTAACACCCACGGGGGAACTGCCCCGACACATATCCCAGGGCTCAGAGGAGGCTCTCCTGTAAACAGGGGCACTTGCCCATTTCAGGGCATTTTTGAACACACAGAAATGCACACCCAGCTGACCACAACCTGCCTGGCACAGACACCCAGGCACATCCCAGGGTGCAGCCACAAGCAGAGCCACATGTGCTGCTGCAAGCTGCCCATGCTGATCCCCCAACTGCATAATGACTTGGAACACAGAGAGACAATTAGCACTGAGCATCGGGCCACGTTAGTGTACATCAACCTACTCCCAACATCTCCTAACCAGAAAGGCCACCTGAATTTCTCACTTTTTTCTCAAATGTTTACAATTATTTTTCAAGAGTTTTCAATTAAAATTCAAAACTTTTCACAAAAATTCACAATTTATCACAAGGTGATACAGTAGAGAAGAGGCAGAGAAACAAGTGTCAGCAATATGGGCTGTGGAAAAGAGCAGTGGTCTGAGTCTGGCAGCGTTTCAGACCTGGAAATGCCTTCAAGGCCTACCCTGGAAGCTGCAGGTTATCCAAGGAAAACAGCATCCCCACTGTCACCCAGGTCTTCAGATGATGGGATGCAGGCAGACCTGGTGCCTGCAGGCGAGGGGAGCACACAGTCCCTGCAGTGTGGGACAGCTTTGCCTTGGCAGGAGCAGCACCCTTCCCTCTGCCCTACCTGCTTTGTCAGCCCGTTTCACAGGATTAAAATCAAGTATGCGACTTCAAGACCAAGGGCAACATCACCACAAACAGAAGCCATGCCATGGAGGCAAGGCACAGAGAGCTTGTCTCCTCCTGTGCCCTTGGGCTCTGCCTGCCCTTTGATTTCTCCTGTGGGTAAAGTGAAAGAGCTGACTCCATCCTGGGGAAAGACATGTCCCCATCTCTCTTGTGACAGTGCTGTCAAGAGGAGCTGAGAGAAGTCTGAACAAGCCACAGCAGCTAAGACAGAAACCTCACTAAGATGTGACCTCTTCCCAGGTTAAGACCAACATCATTATCTGCCATGATAATCCTAGGGAGTGCAGGAGATAAGGGGGTGGGTAGGTACGAGGTTTCCCCAGCCAGTTGTGCTGGAAGAAACCCACCACCTTCACCACAACGGATGATGCCTCAGACATTGGAGGAAGTTTTTGCTGCCAGGGAATTACTGAACTTTATGTTACTTGCAAGACTGAAACCACCTTCCCACCAGTAGCTGATTGGGAAGATGAGGTCCCCACTCCTGCCTGCTCCCTGGGTCAGTGCCCAGATACTTCCACCACGTGGGACAGGAGACCCTCCCAGTGCCTGCACCCAGGAAGAACCCAGCCCAGGCACATACCAGTCCCTCCCCACCCTGGAACAAATTTTCACAAAGATTCTTACCCAAAGACAAGAGCAGGATTAGCTAAGCATGTTCCAGCAGGTCCCAGTGGGTCCTCACACCACACTGGGGCAGGTCCCAGTACAGCTCAGTCAGTTCTCAGCAGTAGGGAGGTGGGGACACATCCTTCTGTTATGCTTGTTCCCTAAATAAACACATCCCCTATTCAAGGCACTGGGTGTAACTGGACTGAGACTCATCCCTGCAGCTCTGCTGCCCTGAGCACAGCCTGTCAGGAGCACTTAGAGGAGCCAAGGGGTCAGGCAGGGCAGGAGCCATCCTCACCAGTATGCAGAAGGAACCATCATGTGGGGACAGAGAGTGATGAGGCCCTTCTTGCTTTGCTGAGGTCACTGCCCCCCCTTGTAGACACCTTGAACCAACAGAGACCAAGATTGGCACCCAGATTCAGGCCAGCCTGGCACAATGTGCTTCTCCTGAGGGGTTTTAGCACCATCTCAAAAGGCACAGCTCACATGGAGATGAAACCCCTGCAGGAGCAGCAGCAGCACAGGCTGGGGCTGGAACATGATGTCCCACTCAGACTTACCTGACCTCTCCTGCAGAGCTGGACTAACCCTTCTGGACCTGGCTCAGAGCACCCGGATCTAGTGGAGCAGCCCATCACACTGGGACCTGCTGGGGAGGAGTGGAGGGAAGCATGCCAAGCCCCCCTCCTGCAACACTTCTCTCGAGGAAATTCCACACAGGTCAGGCTGCCCTGCATCAGGTCACTGAGCAGGGCAATGCGGCCACAGCTCCCGAGGAGAAGCAGAATTCCAACTGTGGCCAGTTAACACCAGTCTCTATTCAAATTACTTTGTGAATGAGGAGCAGGAGACAAATGGGCTGACATATCCGGTTTTATCTCTGCAAGGCACAGCCCAGGGAGCCAAAGCTTGTGCATTTTTATGGGTGTGCAGAGCTCCACAGCCCCAAACCCACAGTGCTTCTCCAGCTCTTCCTCTTGTTATCCAGGACTGTGTCAGGAGCATATTCCTATCCTCACACAGGCCACTCCAGACATGAAAAAACTGGATCAGGTTTCCCAGCCTGTCCCATGACCAAGCACTGTCTAAAAGTTGCAGAGGCATGGCATTGGGGCAGAGTAACAGGGACCCCAAAGGCATCCTCTGGTCAGGGTGTTATATGGACACCTGGCAGGTGGGACCAGCAGGAACAAGCTTCTCCAGCCCCAGAGGAGACTCTGCACTCCTGAGCTTTAGCTGCACATGTTTTGTTGGGGGGGGGGGGGGGGGGCAGCTGCCCTCCAGCCCCCAGCATAAGCAGGTAATAAGATTACAAGCCTTGGCCAGACAGTGCTGCCCGGGCCACTAGAGGACAGGGACAAACCCAGACCAGCACTTCTCAGAAGAGCTGTGATGCCACAGAGCAACACCTTGAACCCCATCTTCACTGCAACGGCAAAAAGGGAAAGAAAAGGAAGAATGCTTTTGCCAAACCCGACCTTCTGAGAGATACTTCGGGACTCAGCAGCAGAAAACAACAGCCTAACATTGCCCCCCTCTGCCTTTTTCTGGTATCACAGCCTCAGCTCAGGAGCAGAATATGCTGCTACAGCAGGACAACCCCAACCTCCCCAGCGCACGGCACAGCTCCCATGTCCAGGGCAGGCAGAGCCCAGGGCGATTTGGGAGCTCCCAGATCCTGCTGAATCCAACGCCACGTCTCACCTCTCTGCAGGGTACCATCTTCTGAGCCTGGTTGGGTTTTTTTTCCCCCAAGGGTCCAGCAGATCATGCTTCTTCAGGGGTTTTATCTGAGCTCTCAGCCCTTCCTTGCACAGCGGTTATGGGTTGGACAGGGGCAAGAGGGATGGGAGCTGGTCAGCTGCTCCAGGGATGCAGGAGCCCCTTCATGGGGCAGGTCACACATGGGGAGCTGCTGCCTGTGAGGCTCCTCAGCACCAGGGGGAGAGGGCATCCCTTCCATCCCAAACCTCACCACACCAGGGATTTTGTGCTGGCTTATTCCACTTGTACAAGCACTAACTAAGTCACACTGATCAAGCTTTAGCCCAGTGGTGTCAGAGCTGAAGTGGGTCCCCAGTCTTCTCAGCAGCACTGGTGGACTAGAGCTAAAGAGTCCGTTGTTGTCCTATACCTTCATCTCCATCCCAGTCCAGGCCAGACAGTTGGATCTGTGCCCAGATCCAGGTGTTGGGCCAACAAGGGGAGCAGCACAGACCCAGAAGTGGCAGCCAGGTCCAACCAAGGCCACAGAACATACAGCAATATCACAGTGATGAGGCAGGTCCCAAGTCAAGCCAGGAAGTCCATCTGCCATCAGGGCTAGGATCAGGTCCGTAGAGATGCAGCATAGCCTGGCACCAAGCCAGGAAGACAGTCAGCAGGTTGAAACCCAGACTGAGGAATCCATAGCCAGGCACTGCCTGGGGCTGTACGAGAGCCCTGCACAGCTCAGCAACAGCCTGAGGCCCTGGGCTGAGCTTAAATAGAGCTCCTGTGGGGCCAGGTGAGGCTGGTCAGAGCCATTAGGGCCCATGGGTGTCCTCAGGGTCTGATGCTTGACAGGGTCACATCCTGCAAAGCAAAGCTGGCGCCCTGCCCCAGAGCACAGTGAGACCCCGTGGAGCTGTTAAACCTGGCAGGCAGCACAGTTTGGTCCATCCCCCCCGATTCACCTACCTGTAGGTGGTTTTGAATGATATAGGAGCTGTTTTCATGCCCAGGTTTAGGGCAGAGCAGTAATTCAAATTGTCCTCCCTGGTCCCAACTCAAGGTTGCCATGCCAGGATGCCCTAATCACCTACCTTGCAGTGCCAGCTCGGGTCTGGCAGCCAAAATTAGGGTCACAGCACTCAGACATGGGGTCCTGGTCACAGGAGATGTTCACTCCTCAAACTGGACTTGCAGACCACTAGCAGAAATATCAACACGAGGGGCTATCTATTAAAAAGAGAAATAGCAGGAAGGGAAAGGAAGGCAGGTGAAGGGGAGAAGAAGCGGAGAGAGAAGGGGAAAGGCGGCTACAAGCCCCAGGGCACACTGGTCACAGCCTCCTGCTCCAGCAAAAAAATGAAGAGGAAACCAATCCTCACTGCGTCGAGCTGGAAATTTTTGGAGACACTTTAATTTATCTGATCCAAGGCCCTGACCCAATTAATATTCTATAGGATCTCCTGGAGCTCTTGTTTTGTTCAGTACTTGGCTCCAACATCTGCAGAAGAAATTGAAAACAGATTATTGGGAAGAAAACAGCTTCAATTTTTAGCCAGCTGTCTCTAGTGAAGTTGGCTTCGCTTCCAATCATTCCCCAGGCGTGATGCAAGTCTGGCTATAAAAAGTTTTCCCCAGTGGCAGTAGAAAAGCTTCGCTTAAAAGCAAAAGGTAAATAACCCAGGAATGGTGCTGAGCAAAGAATGAAGAGCCTCTGCCTGCGAGCTGGCCGGCCTGGCTCGCACCTCCAGCATCCGCGGGCACCACGTTACCATAAAGCCAAGCGGGCACCCACCGAAGAGGCGCCGGGGGCAGTGGCGGTGCCCAGGGCAGGGATGCTGGAGGGAGATGCGGGGCCGGGCGTGCAGCCCTTCGCCCGGGGGAGCCCCGACGGAGCGGCCACCAGAGGGAGGCAGAGCCCGTGCGCTGCTGCGGGGCTGGGGATGCGGGGCTGGGGATGCGGGGCCGGGGCTGCGGGGCCGGAGGCTGCGGGGCTGCGGCACCGCCCGCCCTGCCCCGCCCCAGACCGCGGGTCCAGCCTCCCCGGAGCCGGAGCGATGCGGGGCGACGGGCCCCGGTTCAGCAGGGGAGCACGCGTGCCGCAGGAACGTCAGCCACCCTCGGTGGTCCACGGGCAAGTTCGGTGGCCACCGCCCCGGGGACCTTCGGTTCGTTCGCTGGGCCTGGCTGGGGAAAAGAGGATGAGCAGCTGAATACACAGATTATGGCTGAAGTCCTTTCAAAGGGTTGTTTTCTCCTCCAGTGGCAGCCCAGATGCCAACGCTGTGTCCAGTTTCCCGTTCCCACTGAAGACATCGGTTGTGGGTGGGATATCTTGCAGGTCAGCAGCAGGACCAGGCAGAGTGGAAAGCCTGGGAAGTGCCTGTGGTTCATCTTCTGTCTGTAAACCAGGGGCAGACACCCCATTGTGCCTTACGGAGCGTCTGTGCAGACATGCTGCATTAAGCAGGGGAGTAGCTCCCAGGGATGGGCTGTCAGTCCCCATGGCTGTATGTCCATCCTCTGTCAATGGTTCCAATTCAGCCCCAGTTAACACAGGCTGCAGATCAGGTGGGTCAGGACACCATTTCCACCAAAGGTTTTGTGCCCAAATGAGCTCCAAAAGCACTGTCAGAGATCCCCTGAAGAAATCCCATCAGCAGGGGTGTCCTTTTATCAGCCAGGTATGAGCCAACGGCCCAGGACATTATCACACTCTGCAGATCAATGGCCCTATTGGACACTGCTGACACACTGCTGCTGAAAGACCTGAATATTCGCTAACTGGGAAAGCAGCTGGAGGTGTTTTTAAAATCACATCATGGCAGGTTCAAGTGTGGACTTATCAGTGACATGCAGGAGAACTGGCTCTGTGATATAAAAGTAGCCCAGACAGTGACTCATGATAGTCCAGTGACATTTTAAACACCTAATTTCCAGTGAAGAAAAGACTTTTGAAAGAACAACCATAGATCAGCCCAGTAAATTGTCACCCTATGGGAAGCCACCCCTTGCAAACAAACAGCCTTTTGAAGGATGCTGCATGGAGGGTGGCACCTGTGGCACAGTGGAGCTGGTCCCCTGGCACTGCTAGTGCACACCATGCTCTGCCAGGCCAGTGCCAGCGATGCTCCCAGCCAGTGCTTGTCTGCCTTGTGGCTTTCCAAGAAAAAGAGCAAGAGTCCAGGTCTGCCTGCCCGCCCTGTTCACCAGCTTGAGAAAGGAATGGATGGGGAGGGCAGAGGAATGCAAACCAGGCCGGAGGACTCATTCATCCTCCCCGCGCTCAGCTTTGGTGAGTTCCAGGCAGTCTTACTACAATGCAGCATTTTGTGAGCTGCAATCCATCCATACACACGCCCATCTCTCATCCTCTGCCAGGACTTACTCTCCTGAGGCACCTAGAGCTGAGTCTGTAATAAATCAGGCAGCAGCCTCCATCCAAGACATGCAGACCCCGGTTTGCTCTGCTGAAAAATGAGTGCCTCGCTTTTCATCGGAACACCTGCAGCAGGCAGGCAGCCACGCTGGCCCGGAGTGCGGTATGGTCTCCTCAAGGAAAGGCACGTTGCTCTTCAGACATTGTCTCCCTGGCTGCTTTGCTACTTTCTGGCATTTTTCTTTTCCCCAGTACAGGGCAGGGAGCTGGCTCCCGCATCCTGATCCCCTAAGCTCTGGGTGCCCTGGTTAGGCTCGGTGCTGCCAAACTAAGTTTGAATCCATCAGTCTCTGAATTCAGTGATGCAGGTGCTGAGTGTGGCCACTGCTCTCTAATGAGCTGGTGAGAGACTGGCAGCAAAATCCTCCCAATGCACCAGTGGAGGCTGTAAGGGAGACTTGAGAACAGGCAAATGCAAGGCACAGCAGAGGGATGAGCTCCTGCTAAGCCACAGACATCCGGAGAAACATCTCCAGCAGGAGAGATGATCACAGAGGAATTTTGCCCAGCCTCCTGTGGCAGCACATGGGCAGATCCAGCCCTGGGAGCAAGCACAGCTCTGCCAGTCACAGGGGGAAGAGTTCTGCAACAAGCAGCAGTGCTGCTTGGAGCTGACTTGCTGCACTGAGACACTTGGAAAAGTCACGAGAGTGACCAGAGCCAGGACACGGGGTGCAGGAGGGTATCCAGGGACACCCAGAGAGCATGGCCAGGTCCATGGCAGCAGAGTCAGCACGGGGTCCCACTGCAGAATGGAGCCCAGTGGGACAGCTGCCCAGGGAGGGGAGCTCACAGCCCCAGGCTCCCTGTGCTGCACGGAGGAGCATGGTCCTTCTTGGGGAAGCTGGATCCGAGGTGAAACTCATCTGGCTTTGCTCTGCACACTGTTGAGATATTTTTTGTTGGGTTTATTTTCACACAGATCCCCAGAACGCAGAGGCAGGCAGGAAAGTGAGAGCTGAAAGCAAACAGGAAAAAGGCAGGTTCCCTTCATTTCTATTTTTAATACTGCAAACAACATTAGTGTCATTATATTTAGTAAAAAAAAATAAAATCGGAGAGTTTCCTGCCTCCTCTTTCAATACCTTCAGCTATTTCCTTGCAGATGTTTCCAGGGGCCAGGGCTCAGAGGCAGGATGAGTGAGGCTGGGATCTCACCCTGCAGACCAGTCCAGGGAGGGGAAGATCCTGGGAGAGGAAAGACAGCTTGAAGTGGGTGCCTGTGGTCTTGTAAGGAGACAGGGAGGACAACTGTGGAGGACATGGCCAGGTCAAAGCAGAAGTTGTGTGTCACTGCAGAAGCTTTAAGCTGACTCTCCGGGAGCTGTAGCACCTTTGGTGCCATGAAAGGTGGCATAAGGGTGAGTGTAGTGCAGGGGAAGGCACAGTGGCACTGTCATGGCACAGATTTAGGGACAGAGGCTGTGGCAGCCGAGTCTGGAGACAGGACTCTGCCCCACTGTGGGGACCCTGGGCTGAGCAGAGTATCCCTGGGCCAAGCTACTGGACAAGGCAGCTGGTCTGCAGCAGAGGTCTCCTCTCATGTCCAGCACCACCTCAGTGATGGGGATCACACATAGGACCGGCGGCAGCAGCAAAGTGACATCTCAAAGCCAGAGTTGCATGTAGAGAGTGGCTGATGTGCCTTGAAAGCAGAGCCTCTGCACGTGTCACTTCTCCGCCCGTGCGTACCAGGCTGGCTCAGCTTCGCCCGCACCGTTCAGAGGATCTTCCCCTTTGCTTTGACAGCCCTCGGCTCATTGCCTCGCACTCAAGGGCTGTGGTTTGCAGAGTGTTTGTGTTTAATTCTCACAGAGGCGATCCAGAGCATGTTTTCTGGATGGCAGATGAGCAGAGTGGCTTTGCCTGCGCAGGCGGCAGACCACATCCCAGCAGGACCAGGGGATGTAAAGAAAACTGGGGTTTGAATGCAGTCAGCTTCCAGCAGTGGACAGTGCAGCCAACTGCTGGAGAAATGGCTCTCCTAACCCCAACCATGCTGTGCTGAATGTGGTTTCCAGTAAAATCACAGCACAAGGAGAACAGGATTTCTCCATGTGGCCTGGGGAGCTCCCTGCCCCAGGAAGGAGTTGGAGATAGTATCAGGAATGAGAAACAGACATCCCAAACCACCTCGAAACATCCCCTCCGGCCTGAGCTGATAGCGAGGGCTGAAGAGCAGCCTGGCTGCCCCATGCACATCTAAATTGTTCTCTTGGCAGTACCTGTAAGAGATGTTGTCCCTCACTGGGCTCAGACAGAGCAGGGAGAGCAGATTCTGTCCTGGCCACAGTGCCAGGGCTTCTGGGCTGTGCTTCCCTTCCTGGAGTTTGGTCCATGAGAGGAGCTGCCTTGTGAGATGCTCCTCAGGGATCTAGCATCTGGTTTGGGTTCCTTCCCAAACCAGGAGAGGGAAGCCTGGTGGGGAACAGCTCCTGGCACAAGCCAAGCCACAGACAGGCTGCCATCACCAGCTCTGAGCAACCAGGTCCAGACAGTCCCATCAGTCAAACACTCCCTTTCTGTGTTTCCCTCCCCAAAGCCCTGGCTGTGGCTTGGCTTGTCCCAGGAGCTGTTCCCAGACAGGCTTCCCTCTCCTGGTTTGGGAAGGGACCCAACCCCAAAGGGTCTTGATTTGAGAACTACATGAAGGATGCCCCGCAATCCCCAGTACAGCCCAGCCTGTTCCAGTTCCCAGCATGGCTGAGGACAGAAGGCAGTCCTGAGGCAGCTCCACCACAAGCTGCTGGGCTTTGTCCAGGGTGGACGTGGTGGCCAAGGGCGGGAGCCTTGCTCCGGTGACCCTCGGCAGGAGCTGCTGCTATTTTTCGCCTGGGGCTGCAGGGATCTGGGCTGTGTTCAAGGCACACATGGTTTTCACAACACTGCCCTGCCCACCTCGCTGAGATGTCTCTGTAGATGGTCCTGGAGGTCTGGGGCCAGCTCAGTGGGGCAGCCATGCTCTGTGATGTTCAGCAGGCTCCTCTCACCCCGGACTGTCTGAGCTTTCAAAGGGAGCTCATCAGCAGTCTCCTTGGAGGAGCCGTTCCCAGTGGTGTGGTTGGAGCCAGGGAGGTGCTGATCTCTGTGCCAGAAACAGAACTGGACCACTTATGCAAGTGGGAAAGGCAATCCATGGTGAAGGGGATCAGTACAGAACAAGCAGATGCTAATCCAGGGCCTGACACATCCCAGTGAGTCACGAGTTACAAGCTGGCTAAGTTTTTCTTTCCTTTTTTTTTTTTTCCTACCCCTTTTTTAAGACTATCATCAAAACGTAAGTCAGAAAAGGAAAAAATCTTCCAAAACAGTCTCCCTGCCCATGGCTGGGAGGGCTGCAGGTGCAGGGACCCTGCACAGGCAGGTTTTTTATAGATGAAAGCCAACAGAATCCCATTAAATAAGAACTGGGGAGTTTTCCTGAAAATGCTCCTCAAGCATCTGGTGGGATGGCTACAGTGCAGCAGCATCAGGTGGTGGCTGTAACCTGCATCCTTACTATGCCAGGTGAAGACAGAGCTGTCACCACAGAAGATGGAGACATCACCTTGTTTGATGGGCAGCAGCAGCAGCAGCTCAGAGCCTGCAGAGCAGCTCAGGTGGGAAGGTGAAGCACTCCCCAGACCATCTCCTCCAGCCCTGTGGTGTCAGGGCATTGGCAGCTCCCAGCCCAGGAGTTCTTTGATCTTCTTTACCTGTTTCTGTCATTCTACCATTGTGGTTTCTGGGGATGTTCTCCTGAGAAAAAGCCTGGGTGGTGGGAGAGTTTCACAGTGGGGTTTTCCAGCCTCCCTGGGGAACAGCAGGACAAAAATGAGATTGTCATGGCTCTTCTCCTTCCCTTTCCTCACCATGTCAGGGAAACCACCAGAGAACCCCATGCCCCAGAACACTGTCACCCAGATTCTGCTTGCTTTTTCAGGAGGAAACTCATGCCACCTCCAGATGGCCAGAGGCACCAGCTTTGTGGGGACTTGCTACAGGGGATCTCCTGGGCTTTGCTTTCTTCTCCTGATCCACTTCTCTGGGTGTGGTTCCCCAAGGCACAGCTGTGCATCTCTCAGAGGAAGCATCTCTCCTGTGCAGATTGACATCACGCTTGACACAGCTTGGGCTCAGCCAACGTAAGGTCTGAGGACACCACCTCCTCCAGCCCTGTCCCTGTGGTCCTGCAGGTCTGCAGCCCTACCCCACTCCGTGCCCACGCAGAGCCCCTGCCTGGGCTGCGCTGGGTACCAGCCCCCTGAGACCTCTCCACACCACAGGGGCCAGCATAAGCCAGCCTGGCTCTAAAGGGCCAGCCTTGGCTCTTGCGTTGAAGTCAGAGCACAAAAGAAGCCCAGCCAGGCAGCCCGGTTGCTTTCAATCAGACTTGGGACCTGCGTGAGGCAGCCACCTCCTCGGTCCTTCGTGGGGGATTCTGGTGTAGGGGCCACCGGTTTGCAGGCAGCAAGTCTCTGCTTTCCCCCCGCCCGAGGCAGCAGGTCACCCTGCCCCGTGGGCAGCCTGGCAGCCGGGCGAGAGCGCACCCAGCCAAACACCTTTTACAAATCATTCTGCATAGTTCGCATTCTCGGCTGGTTTATGAGTGCTTTAGCTCCTCGTATTGATCAGGGCTGGAGCCGAAGTAATTACATTCATCAGAAATAATTTCCCCTGATTTTGAGTCATATTTGAGCTGGTGCCCACCTCCTCCGCTCACCCCTCGACACAGGCAGCTCTCCTTCCTCACTGGTACATACTTTCCAGGCGACATCGTTGCTTTCATAACCGGAGAGAGACCGAGAGGTTTGTTTTTCTCAACTGGATCCCACACACACACACACTAAAGGTTTCAGTCGTGTCTTTATTGACTTGGCTGGGGATGTGGACAAGAGGAGGTGGTTTATGTGAAGTGCATGCTTGGGACATGCCTCCAGATGTCTCTGGCATCAGGAGGAGGCATAGGGGAGGGCTGGGGTCCTGGGACCCCTCTGCCTACCGAGGCATCACTGGCCTCAGCCTTTCTAGTCCTGCTCAGAGCAAGCCCAGATCTTGCTTTATTCCCTGGGGTGGAGGTAGGAAGCAGAACTCACCCACAAAGTCTTTGGTGTGAGCCCTAGGGAGTAGCAGCAGATCCTCTCGCCAACTGGTGACCAGTTGTTTGGGTTTTTTAAGCACTGGGTGTGAATGAAGCACTGGTTCAAGACAGCTGAACTGGCAGCTCTTCAGTCTCCCCGGATCAGCCCTGCTAACGTGCCCAATGTCTAAGCTGAAAGCCCCTTCCCTGCACGAGCCACACTCCTTCAAATCAACAAGGGTGCTAAGAAGAGCCTGCTGCACAAAATCTTTGAGAAGGTCCCAGCAACAACCAGGAGTTTGCAAGGAAGCTGTGCAAGAGCATCCACTGGAGGTATGCCAGCCTAGGAGGGTTATCTTTGCCCCAGGTCATTGTCCTTTCTCCAGCACCATCCTGCACAATACTGCCACCCTCCCTTCCCTGCACACAGCCCCAGCATTCTGGATCCACCAGCACCTGAGCTGGCTCCAGCTCACAGTGCTTCTCCTGATGGCAAGGCAAGGCCAGCCCTGGGGCTGCGAAGGGCTGTGGTATTTGGCAGCAGACACAACCTGTGTCACCCAAACCTCTTCCAGCACCACCCGCTTCCCAGGCACGACACCAGGTGCTGCTTGGGTGCAGCACTTGCATCCTCAAAGGTCTTCCCAGAGTCACAGGAAAGAAGGCTGGAAGGAAACAGAGATGTCACCAACCTCTCCCGCTCTGCAGTCGAGCTGGCTGCACTTACAAGGTGAGCTTGGCGAGACCTAAAGGCATCTCTGGCTGTACTTTGGTGCATGCCTCAATTTGCAGCCTATTTGATGCTGCAAGGGACATGGCAGCTTCTAGAGAACACATAGCACACTTGAGCAAGGCAAGAATTGAAGGAAAAACACTGTCTATTTTAGCCTGAAACCACAAGAAAAACAGAGATAGTCAAAAAGAATGAGCAATTTGATCAGGAAACATGAGTTAGCCGTGCAGCTCCATGGAAAATACCACAGGCCTGTTGGTAACCACACAAGGTCAGGATCTGGGGTTTATATCTTGTCTGAAAGACAAAACTTCTAGAGAGATTTTTTAGAAGAAGTTTCTATTTGATGATGTTTTATACCAAAAATAAACTCTCAGAGGATCATAATGTTTGATACATGATGATTTCTGACACTGTTTTCCAAATATTAATGGAAAGACTCATCTGGCTGAAGTTTCTAAGCTTTGTTTTACAAAAGTCTTATTCTTTGGGTTATCTGAATGTTTAACTTAGGGGGAGAGTTATGAATTGCTCATGTCTGGACTGCAGAAAAAAAGAAAAATTCACACAAAATTACTGCCCAGGGTTTGACGTTTCTATTAAGAACCAGAGCTGTCCTTTCACCAGAGCTGATACAAGGCTGGGCTGTAATGATGAGGAGCCCCTCAGCCTGAATGATGAGATCTCACTACAGTTTTGGCTAAGCAAGTCCTTTCTTGGTTGTAATAGTCCATTTGCTCCCTGGGTCACCATGTAGCTCCTTCCCCTTGGCAATGTCAGACTTTAAGACCAGAACCAGCACCAAGTCCCATTTATCAGTGCTTTGTTCTAATGAAACCTTCTTAAAAATGCCTAGGAAATGGTGAAAGATCAAGTTCCCCATCCAAGAGACCCTTTGGCCTTGGGAGAGGGCAATGCCTGGCTGCTGCTCACTCCCTTGCTGGCCTCACCACAGGGGCTGGGAGGTTGAAGGGGTCAGCTGGTCCCAGAAGAAGACAAGGTTTTCTGATGTAGTTGCCTGACCATCAGAAACTGGAAGGCAGCCCTGAATTCTTTTCTTGCAAGTCACTTGGACAGACACCAGATGGTAAATACTTTAAGTCTCTCCTTTCCCGGGTCTGGGGTGGAAGCAGTGACCTCAAGGTAAAAGATTCCCTGGCCCGTCCCCCAGGGTGGCCAGTCCTCCCAGACTGGCTTCACTCTCCAGTTAAGGTGAGAACCAGAGGGTATTTTTATTAAAATGGCCAGACAGGGATGGAAATGGCCATCACCACCTCTCTCGGCTCTTGCTGTTTGAAACTGGAGCTGGATTCATTCTGGGTAGGAAACAACTTTCCCATCCTGCCAAAAATGAAGGTACTTCAAAGTTTCCCAAAGCTGCAATGTTTTCTAGAAGTCTCATGAAAAACAGCCAGCATCCACCCCAAAGTGTCCAACAGCTGAGGGAGACCTGAGATGTCTCCTTTTCAGCTCAGGGCTCTTGGCTTTTCCAAGCTGGATGTCTGTCCACCTTTCCCACACGTGATGTCCACCCTCCATGGAAAGTCCTGCCCCCCTGCAGTGGGGATTTGAGGGAGGAGTGCCCAGAAGCAAAGGGAAAATCCTCCCCACTAAGGTATGGAGCTGTGTTCACTCTAAACCCATGATTTCACTGGTGATATGAAGAGGAATAGAGCCAGCAAGAACCCAGGACAGCCTGGGCGCTCCCTGGCAGAGATGAACATCCAGACCCTGGTGTGACTTCAGCCAGCACTAGGGAGGGTTTCAACACATGGAGTAAAGAAGGGCAAAGGAATTAAAGTCTTGGGCAAATGAGAGGAATGGAGGGACAACACAGCCCATATCCATTACAGATGGAGGCAATTTCAGCTGAGCAGGGTGCGCACATGAGACTGTGCCGTGCTGTTCATGATGGCACGTTAAATGGTACAGACACGAAAAAAATCCTGCTGTCTAAAATGTAAATTCACTGGGTCAGTTCCTTCATTTCTATAGTAACAGCAGAGCTTGCCAGCGGCTAACTCAAAAGAGATGTATTCCTATCCCTCTATCAACTATTTACTTGCACAACTGACCACAAAAAAAAAAAAAAAAAAAGATACAACACCCGAAAAAAACCTGACAATAATACTATGGAAACTGCAGAGCATAACATATGGACCTAATTACTAGCTATGAAATCACATGTATGGTACAGAACACATACGGGATACATGCTCCAGAGGGGAAGGGTTATAACTGAATATTCCAGCAATGAACTGCTCATGTGCCGCTCTTGTGTGGCTTTGCAAATCAAAACCTGCACAAGGGCTGTAGCACTTTGCCAGGCTCTGCCTGCAGCCCCCGCACCATGGGCATGTGGGATGCAGAGAGCTGGGAGAATGGAAGCTCAAGACCCACAGCAAGCCCTCCTCAGGAAGGAAGAGTCACGGTGGCCTTTGTGGGTATCCCCAAAACTCAGCAAAGTACTGCTGGGGATGGCCAGTGTCCTCAGAAGGATGGACAGGTGACCGGACACAGGGCAGCAGATTTAGTCATTGTCCATCTGCTTGACCCTTTGTCACTGCCTGAGCTCTGCCAGCTTCCTGGTGAAGTCACACCATCCCAGGGATGTCACACCATCACACGGATATCACACCATCCCAGGGATGTCACACCATCCCAGGGATGTCACACCATCACACAGATGTCACACCATCCCAGGGATGTCACACCATCACACGGATGTCACCTTACTGCAGCAAAATCTCAGTGCCATCAGGTGTGGTGGGGAAGCAACGACCCCTCTTGTCTCAAGCTGAGTGGGAGGGTAAAGAAGGGGTCCCCACCCCAAAGAGCTGAACCTGTACCCAGGAGAGGGCAGGCAAGGGGGGGGTTAACTGCCAGTGGTATCTCCTGGGCAGCCCTGAGCCCCAGCCCTCCTGGGGATGCCCCACTGCCCCCCGAGGCCTCATGCACAGGGCTGTTGGCTGCTCCCAGAGCTGCTCATTGAGGACAACAAGAGGGTTTTATTTCCCTTACCAGCACTGCCATCTGATTTCCAACTGGGAAATGAAGTCATACCCATTAATCAGGAGTCCCTAATAAACACAAGCCTGGAATAATTAACCAAACTCACCATGTCCCTGCGGCAAGGCTGGATTGGCGCGTTGGCTGCTCTCGCGCTGCCGCTGATAGAGGCACTGCAGCCTCCTCTGGGGCGTCTGGCTGAGCTGCAGCATCTCAACAGGGGCAGCTGGCAGGAGGGCACCAGCTCCAGGGAGCAGAGGAGAAAGCAGCAGCACAAGATGTGCCTCCAGCCTTTGGTATCGAACGCTCTGGCTCGTGAACACCCGTTGGTAGGGTCTGAACCCTGCTACTAGTGAGGACAGAGCTACACGTGGTCCTCACACCTTGTCTGCAATGGGCAGAGTTGCCAGTACAGATCCAGGGACCTCCAGGCAGGATGTGGGTGATGCAAGATACTGGGGTTCCAACATGAGGAACAGTGATGCCAGCACTGGGATAAATGACAGCAGGCTTTGGAAGGTGGCCTGGTATTTCCACAAGCTGCCACGACCTCATTAACAGACTGATTGCAGCTAATGAAGCGAAACCAAAGCAGAGAATAGGGGTGGTAACAGGAGAGCTCTGACTGTGTGCTCCTCCCTTCCAGGCTCTGCCCTCCCTGCTCCATGCCCTGGCTTCCAGGCTATGGCAATTGGCGGAGCTGAGGTCAGGATTCCTGCTCAGGTGCTGAGAACTTGTTTTTAAAAGCAAAAGCAAAAGGAAGGGAAAAAAGTCTGGAGGGAGGGATGGGGCATCACTCGTAGTTGCCTAATTTCAGTGCTCTACTTATATGGCACCCAGCCCTTCCTGCCGGTTTACCAACATATATCATATGGTATATAGCAGCAGTCACTATCATACCTGCAAGACACAGAGAGTCTGTGCACAGCCATCAGGATCTGTCCCTTGGGCCAGGGCAGGAGCAGTGCTCCCAGCCCCCAAACCATGTCCTGAAGGCAAGAGGGGTGCAGGACAGGAGCTAGGGAGAGCTTCAGGGCACCCCACATCCTTACATAAGCTCAGGCCTTACCTTTGAGCTCCAGGCTAACAAATTCCCCTTCTTACATATTATGATAAGATCTGGAGGATGGGAATGTGGAAAAAGGGTTCCATTTCTTGAAGGTCTTGAGATGTTTCATTTTTTCTTTCCAAAGAGCCAGTCTTGATCACCTGGACACAGCAGCTATGAGGAATACTTGCAAAGGACAGGCTGCAAAGCAGTAAAACATTGGGAGGCAAATCCTGAGCACTCGCTCCTCTTCCTCAAAATTGTATTTTAAAGTCTCAGGATTGTTTAAACCAGTCATAACTCTTCAGGAGCTGAATTGGGGTTTACAAGGCTTGAAATCAGCAGTGCTTCTGCAAGGGCCAGACTGCAGCCCCCTCTGCATCATGTACCCAGGACGATGATGCTACATGATATATATCCAACCCCCTCCCCCAGCAGCCTCCCTTGGCAGCTGCAGCCCCAGGCAGGACTGGGATGCTGTGGCAGCACCACCACAACAGAAGAGCTCTTTCCTTCTCTTGCTGTGCCAGAGACATGGAGAGAGAAGCTCACCTGGACTGCCTGGAGAGCTTCCCTGGCAAACTGCCGCAGCCTCAGTTGCTGGCAATCAAAAGCAAGTCACACACTGTCCCCAGCAATGACGGGACAGGATCCTGCCCTTGACTTTAGGGCTCCGCAGAGCACGGACAACTCATTGCTCTCCCACAGCCTGCCATGCACCACAATCAGCTTAAAATATAAGGGGGGGCTCCCGTGTTCCTGCTCAGTGTTCCAGAGCAGCAGGCAGCAGAGACAGCCCCACCAAGCCCTTCCAAACCCAGGAGGGCACCTTCCCTCTTGGTCATGGCTAGCAGCAAGCAGCTGGTTCACCCCACCAGCCTGTCTCCCCAGCCTCTCTCCCAGGGGAATGTCCCTTCTCTTCGCTTGCTGTGGCAGCAGACCCCACATTCTCACCTTGAGGGGAGTGGAAATGGCAGCTGGAATGTCGGCTGGAAAGGAAAAAAAAAAAAAAAAAAGAAAAGAACATCTTGAGGCTTGTCCAAACCTACTCATGTTTATATTGGAGCCTGTGAGTGACATCAGAGAAGGGAGAGTATAAACACCAGCAGGACCTGCTCTGGGCTTTAAAACCTGGGAACACGGCGCTGCCTCCGAGCTGCCCGGGGGGTGATGTGCTGAAGTGGCGGGGAGAACAGCATGAGGCTCCAGCTGGAGAAGCAGCTCCTCTTCCTCTCCCTCCTCTGCATCCTCTCCAAGGTAAGGGAGACGGGGCCCTGGGGCAGCTTTAGCCTCACTCGGGGAAGCGCCCGGTTCTCGCACAGCTCAGCGCAGGGAGGAGCGGGGCGATGGGAAGCGATAGGAGCCTGGGCTGTGCTTGTGCAGTCCGCGGGGTCAGCGCTCTGCCTGGGGGAGACACTCGCAACCACGCAGCAGGGTCTTAACATCTACGGGCCAAAGGCATCCGTGCTGCAAGCCCACGGCACAGGCAGGCAGGACAGCAATGGGCTCAGTTCCCCCCCTATCCCTGCAGGGCTGCGGGTCGTGTCCCTGCGAGCGAGCGAGCGGCAGCTCGGCGGTAGCGGCTCCCGCAGCCTCCTCGGACCCTGCCCAGGCTCCCGGGGCAGGCGGCCAAGGGCGAGCATCGGCCCCGGCATTACTCAGCTCTCCCCCCTCCCCGGGATGCTCATGCAAAGCCAATGCCTCCGACACGATTCGGGTTGTTGTGATTAATTTTCTTTTTCTCTTGGACTCTGTGTGAAAAGAGCTGCCTGTGCAGAGAATGTGAAAGCTGAAGTCTGGGGTATCTCAGTTCCAAGTTCTTCCAACTGCTGCTTGAATCCCAAGGCAGACCTTCTGCAAACAGGGACATCGTGGCAGCATTGTGACCATTTGACTCCTTTCCCAGACACTTAAGATCTGACAGAAGCCATATTGTCATCTAAAGACAAGTTAATTAGAAGGAGCAGGGGGAAATGGATTGGTGCCATTGGCTTGGCTAACCTTTCTAAAACATTGATTTACAATAGCAACCTCCTGAAAGATGAAAAATGCCCTTGGCTGCCTGGGTGAGCTGGGATGGAGAAATGACTCCTGCTCCAGGCACTCATGAATGCCTGGAGAGTCACCAAGGGTCCTCCTCATGCCTCCAAACTTGGTCACCACAGTCAGTCTTTCAGTCCTGCCACGAGTGTCCCTCTGGTTTCTGCCACACTAATAATGCTTCTTATTGATAAAAGTAGGGTAAGATCCAGATTACTCAGCCTATTTTGGATATATTTTATCTCCTGGCATGGACATTTCTATAGGCCCATAAAAACCATATGAACTGCTGCAAATAGGGAAGAGTACTCACCTTCTCTAACTGGTCACGTCAGACCTGATGCTACTGGGACAAACTAAAAGAGAAAGAAAAATGGTACCTGAATTCCTCATGGTCCAGCTGAGCCCATTGATCTCTTGGCAGCCTCAGCAGAGACACCCGTGTCTGGATGAGCACAGGGCTGAATGTTTTGGTTGCACATTTGCTGCACTGCTGCCCACGCTGTTTGTGCTGGCTGGGTGGCAAGCGGAGTGGTGGGGCTGCTGTGCAGGGCTCACACGTGCACACGCTGTTGGGACAACACAGACAGAGTTCACTTCCAAACCGTGGAGCCAAATCACTTGGCTTCAAGCCATATATGCAACAGCCTCGTCAAGTACGACGTGACAGGAGCACGAGCGCTGCCTGCAAAGCTCTTTGTGCCAGGGTAATTGTGCAAGCAGAATGAGCGATGGCTATAACCAGCTCCCTGCCCGCATGAGCTCCTGCAGGCACGGCCCTGGCAAACAATTGGCTGAGCAGGGAGACAAGTGTGGCACACAGCCCTGCTGAAGTGATTGCTCAGTCTAGCTGGGAGGGAAAAGGCTGCTCCCTGTCCTCGAAAACGTGCCCATCTCAGGGCTCCTCGCCCAGTGGGCCAGGCCAGGCAGAGGATGCTGCAGCTGGGGACAGGCAGAGGAGGGAGCTGGACCAGGTTCCCTTGGCTTCAGTTCCCCCACTGCCCATACGATGCCCTGTCTCTTGGCATGAATGAGAGATGTTAAGACTGTTTGGAGTGAGGTGCTGTGCCCATGCTGTGTGCACTCAGCCATGCAAAGCCACATCTCCAGCTGGGAAGGCTGCTTTCCCTCCCTCCTGCCTAGCTGCTTAGGGCAGCGTGCAGCTGCCTCTGGGACTGCCAGACCCATTAAATAACCACTACTACCTGGGATGTTCACCTTGCAGCTCCATCTTCCTCCTGTGTATTCAGAGCAGTGGTGTGTTTAAGTTCTCTTCCTGCAGAGCACCCCTAATTCTCCTTGGTTTTCCATCATGCTGTGCCCTGAGGGTACAGTAGTTTTCCAAGCTGCTTAGCCTGTGTTCCCATGGAATCACAGAGCCTCTCTCCACCAAAAATCTGCCGCCATGACTGAGAGGAGGTTAGCTGGCTATCCCAGTGAAATATCACCTGCTACCCAAAACCCAACCTGGAAGGACTCAGTGATGGCTTTGCCTCTGCAGGTGTGTCCCCAGCTGTGCCAGAGACCATGCTACTGTCCCTGGGTGCCACCCCGCTGCCCCCGCGGTTCCCCCCTGGTCCTGGATGGCTGTGGCTGCTGCAAGATCTGTGCCCGGCGCCTGGGAGAGCCCTGTGACTTCCTCCACGTCTGCGACCAGAGCCAGGGCCTCGTCTGTGACTACAGCACAGTGCCTGTGGGGACAGGAGCCACCTGCAACTGTGAGCACAGGGGTGCCCCTCCACCCAGGAGTGGCCCTAACCCAGCACACAGTCCCTCTCCAGCCAGCTGGGGCTCCAGCCAGTGCCAAACATCCCACAAAGCTTTCAGGGAATTGGTTGAGTCTCCAAAAGCAGCTTTATTGAGGCTGATAAATGCAGCTTGGCCATGGGGCTGTGCTACAGCTCCAGCCAACTCTCGTGCCATTTACCATCTGGGGATTCAGGGTGGTTTGAGTGGGGATGGACACAGGGGGTCCCAGAGATGCCGCAGTCACTCTGCAAGGGCTGGAGCTTAGGGGGTCCTGCAGAGAAATTTCACATAAACTTTTCCTAGCCTGAAAACCTTAAGAGGCAGTGTTAGAGACGAAGGCAGTGAGTTTCTCAGCAACTAGTGAGTGTCTGCGTTATAAAAACAGAGAGATCAGGACAGTGGGCAGCAAGAGGGGAAATTTGGGTGATGCATATGCTGCTGCAAACCTGTGTCTTCCCCACATACCTCAGTCATTTCTGTTGCTACCCTGTTCTGCCATCCACATCTCTCTGACACTTTGTCTCTAACGGGCTCCCCATCTCTTGCAGTTGAAGAGAGCGGGGAGGGCTGCGAGGTGAACGGCCGGGTCTATCAAGATGGGGAGGTTTTCCAGCCCAGCTGCAAACTCCAGTGCCGCTGCCTGGATGGGGGCTTCACCTGTGTTCCACTCTGCCAAGAAGACATCCGGCTGCCCACCCCTGACTGCCCTTACCCACGGCGCGTGGAGGTCCCAGGCAAGTGCTGCCCTGAGTGGGTCTGCGAAGCCCAGGACCAGCACCTCCGCCGGGATGCTGGAGCAGGTAAGATGCAGGACATGCCAGTGAGGGTATGCCCACACAGGTCTCTGGGCATGGTCACTTCACCCCAGACCACGAATATCACCAGGAGACACCTCACTGCACATTTCTCTGCCATACAGAGCACACTGTAAAGCACCTGGCACCAACCACCCCTTTCCCCCTCGTGTTTCCATCCAGCCCCTGGGGCAGTGTCCCCACTGCTGCCATACCCCTGCCAGGAGTGGGGCACAGAGTGGAGTGCCTGCTCAGTCTCCTGCGGCATCGGCTTTTCCACCCGCGTCTCCAACCAGAACCGGTACTGCAGGCTGGAGACTCAGAGGAGGCTCTGCATGGCCAGACCCTGCCCAGCTCTGCCAGCAGCATCCCTGGTGAGTGAGTGGCCTCGGTAAGGCTGGTGCCTCTGGGCCACAGATTTGGCTGAGAAAGGGGAATGCCAATCAACATGAACCATGGGACACACAATTACCTGTGGGCACCCATCACCCCTCCCCAGCCATGAGCTGACAATGTCTCAGGGGCAGATAAACCACCCCCTGAAAAGCAGCTGATGGAAGGTGCAGACCTGAATTTGAGGGTCTCTGGATATCTGAATCCATGAGCACTGTGGATCCCAGATAACCCTGGGCCACACAGGCGAGCTCAACCCGCCCCTATGTCCAGAGATGCATTTGCAGCTCCTGCCTGACTCCTTGGGTACTCTACCACCTGGCACAGCCTCAGTGAAGACACGCTGCAAAACTGCCTTGCTCGGGTACAGCTGGCACTTCCTGGGGCCAGGCACCTGCACGACCACATGCCCCTATCCCCTAAAAGCGAGGCACACACCACCATTCCTACTCCATCTCCCCATCACTCTCCACTCTGCTTTTCCAGAGGGGAAGAGGAGGTCGTCTGTAGCTGTGCCCGCCCTGGTCGCATCCCGGAGCCAACGCCTCATCCCAGCAAAGAGTCTGACACAAGCCCACGGCACTGATGTTTCAGTGGAGATGGAGGATGTGTCCCTTGGGAATATGGGGAGGAACTGATGTACTTTGTCTGCAAAGGAGGCTGGAAATAGAGAACAAGATCCCTGTGTCACCCAGCACCTGCACCCTCTGTGCATCCCACTGCCCCAGGCAGGGTTACTGAGCAGCAACCCTGAGTTTCTTAGGCTGAATGAAATGGGAAATGGGGAAACCCGCATCCTGAGTGTGAACCCACACAAGAAAACAGGAACTGGTCCTTTCCTGGACTGATGGGGCTTTTGGAGAGGTGATGCTGCTCCTCCACCGCATCATGCGTGCAGCTCTGCTCTGCAGGGGCTGTGAGAAAGACCCTCTCCAGCACCTGGAAGCCCAAATCCCCAGGGGAACCCCTCTGCCCTGGCCCCCCAGGGAAGGAGCAGGTCCATCAGGCTGCACACCACAAATCACCACCATGCCAGGCTTAGCACTTCGACCGTGCGCGAGCTCAGCCATCCCACAATTATCCACCCTGCAACCCAGCAGCAGCCTTCCAGGGCATGGGCAGAGGCATCCTGCTGATGGCAGCTCTAATTCACCTCCCCCACGTTTCTCCAAAATAAACGCGAGCCTTCCTGCCCCGCCTGGCCTCCTCCTCTCCGAAGCGCTGGCGGTTTGGCCGGGCTTCGGCGAGCGAGGAGCTCAGGCGCAGGAGACAGCGCTCCGCAGCGCCAGGCACACCGCCTGCCATCCCGGCACCTACCCACCCCGCGAGCCAAGGCAAAAGGCGAGCAGGAAAAAGAGAAAACGAAATCGCAAAGATGAGTCGGGGCCGGCTCCCGACGGCTGGAGCTGCTCCAGCGAGGCAAGGGTTGGCGCAGGAGAGCTGCTCGGCAGCTCTGCCTCGCCTCCCTCCCCGCGCTAACCCTCACAGGCGGCGGGAAAACGGAACCCCGATGCCCTCTAACGGCACCGCACGAGCGAGCGGAGGGAACGCGCGTCCCACGGCGGGGTGAGGATGGATGATGGGAAAGGAGCAGGGAATTAGTTGAACGTGTCCAGGAGAGAGCTGGCCAGGTTTAGATGTGTATTTGTGGAACTGAAAACAGAAGGCATGCTCGTCTAGGAGGGGAGCTTGGCTGGAGCTGTGTGTGCGGGGCGAGCACAGCCCCCCGGAGCTCTGCTGCTCACGGCCAGCTCGGCTGCTGCAGGAAGGGCCTGACCCAGGACAGGGCAGCTCAGAGGCACCTCAGTTCAGGCTGCTTAGGACAAGAAAATAAAAATAAATAAATAAATAAAAAATCAAAGCATGGAAACCATTATTACAGTGTTTTGTGTCCTGGATTAAATGCTGCCTCTTTGCTTTACCCAGCGGTGGGCTCCACCTGCTCTGCCGATGGGACCAATCCCAGCCGTACCGTGCCCGGGTGTCCACCTGCTGCCAGGACATGGGGGAGAGCTCAGCACGGCCCCGACCATGCTACTGCTGGCTCTGCAGCCCCAGGCACAGCCCAGATCATACCAGATTCTCTTTCAGTAACTCATTCTTCCTCCCACCAGCCTCCACCTCCTCCACTCACCGAGGACCAGGATTTCTTCAGCATCATGCCACCATCATCACAAGGTGACTATCCTCCTGACCCAAGCCAGCTATCCTCCTGACCCAAGCCAATGCGATACTGGGGCAGATTTGTGGGTGTGGGGGCAAAAGGCTGGATGTCAGAGGGAGCTCTCCCTCTCCTGCCTGGGGCAAAGCCTCCCCACCGGCTGTAGGACCAAGGTCCTGCAAGTGCTGAAAATAAAACTGGAGTCAAGGATGATTTCCAGTCACCTGGGGCGAGGAAAAAAATAAATCTCACTGCTCGTGCAGTAAAACACTGCTTACAAAGAGAATTATTTACTGTGATCGGCTGGTGCACTGCCCCAGTACAAATCATTAATTCAGTTCAATAACAGGGAACACAGCAAACCTCTGGCAGGCAGCACGATGTAGAATGAGCCTGGCCAGTCTGCAGCTTTTGTTGGCTTTTTACCTCTGCAATGGCTGTGCCAAAATAGTGGTGACACAAGGCTCATGTAGACTTATCAGAGCATTCCTCAGTTGACATGGACAAGACATGTCCTGTGTACTGAAAATCCTGGCATTCAAGCCAGTTCTTGCTTGAGCATGTTGGGACACGGCCACCGAGGCTGGGTGAGCTGCCAGCAGAGCGTGCTGCCAGGGCTGTCATTCTTTCCCAAATCCTGCCCAGCCACCTCTGGGTGATGCTAAAAATCAAAAGGTCACTTTTTAAGCAGCAACCTGCAATCCTGGTATCAAACAGAAGTGACTCAACACACCTGTGCTAATGTTTTTCTTTTGTTCTTAGTCTGATAAATGTCATTCCTCTCTGATTCACCAAGCAGAAAACATCTAAATAATGAATTAATAAATCCAAATAAATCAGAGCTCTGTCTCCATGAGAATACGGGGAAATCAAGTCTTGCAACTTGATTGGCAGTCTCACAATATTTGCTGCTCCCTCTGAAGCTCTGCTACCCTGGAAACATGCGGTTATCTGAGGACCATGTTTATTGCAGTCCCTGGTGCAGCAGGCCCTGGGCTTTGCCTTCTCTTGTGGGGCAGCAGGGAAATACTCTGCCATCCACAGATGATTGTGGTCACCTGTAAAGATTAAAAAAACCTCCAATCCCATCAGAAAACTCAGCCTTCCCTCATGGCATACTGCCTCATCTACACACATAAATGCCATGGGATTTTTTTCCCCAAGACATTCACACAACTGCTGATTTTCAAATGCACAGAGTTGTCTAAGAAAGGGCTGGATGAGCCCCTCGTTAGAGCTGAACATTTCCAGATACCTCCCTGAGAACAGGAGAGCAGTGCTCAATATAAATGCAGATCAAGACCCTTTTTTGCTGTTACTAAAATGCCTTCACTTGGTTGCCCATAAGCCCATCACTCAGGTCATGCGTTTGCCACCCACAGAAGCTCTCCCAGTCCTGGCAGCAGCATCACTGCCGTGTGCCAGAGGCGGGCACCAGACAGGAGCACCCCGATGCGGGATGCTCAGGCAGAGCTGGGCAGTAGCACTTCCACGGTGAGTGAAATCATGGGGCCAGCAAACACCTTAAACACACCTGAGGCAGGCACAAGAGAGGAGCTGTGCCACTGCTCCAGGATTCCAAAAGCTCCAGGGAGGACGAGATGTGGAGGAAACGAGGCTGCAGCCAGGAGTGAGCAGTCCTCCCTGTGCCCTGCCCCTCTTCCCATGGCAGGAAGCACCCAGCCCCAGGTCTTCACTCTGGGGACAAGAGGTAGTTTTGCCTACATCACTGAGAATGGCTTGTGACCCTTCCCATGATTACAGCAGTCCTCCCAGCCAGCATGGTCTCTGCCTCAGTTTCCCCAATGGTCGATGCCCAGGGACGAAGGGGACTGCTCTCAGTTTGCTCATCTCATCTCACTGCACTTCTGCACCTCCATAAACTTGCTCTGCAAGTGCCACCACAACCCCAGGCTGCAGGAGCAGCTGAAAAGCATGGAGCTGACAGGGATAGGAGAAAGGCAGGATGGAGGACAGCTTTCCCAAGGGGTGAACCCCCACAGAAACCCCTCTGCTGCTGCTACTCCAGGAGCACAGACCCAACAGAGCCCTTGCAAACCTCAAAAAAAACATATCCTCACCCCATGGAAACAGCTTTTAAACTTCATCTCTTGGGGCACAAGTGTAGCAACCAGATTTTATCCCATAGGTGGGAAATAACGTACAGCCTTACACTTTATCTGCCTCAACGAGTACTTTTGGAGTCACCACACATGCAACAAGCAACTAAAACCACCCCATTTCTTGGGCTTTCCTACACTGCCTGACCTTTTGTGCCCGAGTGTGGTCCAGCAGAGATGTCCTGCTGCTCCCAAGGAGGGAAGGGCAGTTGGGTTGGCTTGGCAGGACTCACCCCTCTCTTTTCCCCTGGCAGATGAGATATCAGCCTCTTCCCACCATCTGCCCTAGATTAAGTTCCAGGGGAGCAGGTGGCCCTGGCCCTTCACCTGAAGTTGTTTTCCAAGGTCATTTCCCTGTGGCTTCCCAGGCTAAACCTTCGCCCTTTTGCTTGCCAGCCTGTTTATTCCTGTGGCAGAGAGAAAGTTATTCCTGGCCTTGTTTATGCAGCAGCAGCTGCTCAGCAATGAAAACAGGGGCTGGTTTTCCTTGGGCATCCTCTTTGGGGTGCTGGTTTTACCTCTTGTCCCAGAATCACAGTATCTGGGTGTCTTCTGCATGACGTGCCCTGTGAAGGGGAAGGTCACAGCCTGGCTCACATCCCCTCCACGCACGGGTCAAATCCAGGCAATGGAGTAGGGCAGTGAGAGGAGCTTTGCTGTGGGGAGGGATGCAGGAGGAGGCAGCCAGCACAAGTCAGTGCTGCGGGGAAGCAGCTCAGCAGGGAATGGGGCTCACTGCTGCCCACACCAGGGGCGGGCAGCCTGGCACAGCCCCTCCTGCTGGCACTGCCAACGGCACCGGCTGGTGGCATGAGCCCCTGAGAGAGCTGCTGGTCTCTGCCTTACCCCCACACTCCCTCTGTTTCTAGATGGTCAGATCAGTGAGGTCAGAAGAAAGGACATCAGAGGTGGAAGTGAGGGTGGCTTATGGGGTGCAGGCTCCTAGCCCCTGGTCTGGAGGGGTGGGGAGTTTCTCTTCACCCAGAGTGAGACGGAGCAGAAGCAGGCTGAAAGCTTTGGCCCCCACCAGCAGACATCTCCCACCCACCCAGAGGCAGAGCCCCACTCTCGCCTCCCCGCTCCCTCCCTCCCGCTCTCTCCAGGCACGCGTGGTGTCCAAAATAGCTGGGGCCCTGCGTGTCCCTGGCGCCCGGCTCAAAATATCTCAAGTGGGCTGGCTGACAGCAGGCACTGAGGGAACAGCAGAAGCCGTCGGTCACTGAGCCTCTCCCTGAGCAGCCCTCACCACATCGGCTCCTCGCGCCGGGGGCAGAGCTCTGCTGCGCCCCAAACCACCCGCTGGCACCTGGCACGAGCAGGGAGGAGAGAGCAGCTGCAGCGGGGAGGGTGGTGATGCCAGCTCTGGGCAGGGCACTGGCAGTGCTGCCCCACCCCTGTCACCGCTTCGCCAGGTGCCAGCGCTTCCGAGCGCTGCCGTGACCAGCACTGCCCCGGAAGCGGCCACCTTGCCGTGGGCAGGGCTGCCACGACGCCAGTGGCCATGGAGGCTCTGGCCCCGTGGCCCGGCAACGGCAGCAGGGCCCTGTGCCCCGTGGACACCACCTTTGCCCAGCGCTTCTTGCCCGCTGTCTACCTGGCAGTGATCCCTCTGGGGCTGGCGGGGAACGGACTGGGGCTGTGGCACCTCTGCGCTAGGGCCTGGCGCGGCACCCACCATCCCCTCAGCCTGCTGGTGGGCAACCTGAGCCTGGCGGACCTGCTGTACGTCAGCACGCTGCCCTTCCTCGTCAGCTACTACCTGCGGGGCAGAGCCTGGCTCTTCGGGCAGATCTGGTGCCGGCTCACCCGGGGCCTCTTCCACCTCAACCTCTACGCCAGCATCGGCTTCCTTACCTGCATCAGCGTCCACCGCTACCTGGGCATCGTGCACCCGCTGAAGGCACGGGGCAGGTGCCAGGGAGTGACCTCTTTATCGTGGCTCAGCGTGACAGTCTGGGTGTGGGTCATTGCACAGGTAGCTCCTGATTTTGCCTTCAGCAAGATGGATGACACGGGGACACGGTGCCACGACACGACGGGACCTGACAGCCTGGGTATCTACTTGCCGTACACCGCAGCCATCACTGTGACTGGGTTTGTCATCCCGTTCCTCATCATCATCGGATGCTACTGCCACGTGGTGTTAGTGCTTTGCAGGAATGACACTGTGGACCTCAGCCTCAGGAGGAGAAGCATCAGACTGGTGATTCTCGTGATGGTCCTCTTCTCCATCTGCTTCCTCCCCTACCACATCTTCAGAAACCTCAACCTGTTGTCTCGAGGCTGGCAGCTGCAGGGGTCCTGCTCACATGCTTTAAAGAACATCTATATTTCCTACCAGGTGACCCGGGGCCTGGCCAGCTTCAACAGTGCCCTCAACCCCCTGCTCTACGTGATGACCAGTGGAGACTACGTGTCATGTATGAGCACCATCCGTGAAAAAGCCAGCCAGTCCCTGTGGCCCAGCTTCAGGAGGAAAACCTCTTGCCAAACAGATGAGAAGAAGATGGGAATAATGCTTTGTGAGGAGGAGGCTTCTGAAGAGCTCTGAGGTACCCAACACTTCCTCTAAAGGATGCATCACTTCATTTTGCACTTGGCCCCTTCTTGGGAGCAGCTCCCCAACCTCAGTGCCAGTTTTGCAGAGCAGTGGTGACAGCAGCATGACTGGCTCCGATCTCACACAAGGGATGGACAGGACTGCTGGCAGCAGAGAGCAAATGGGGACCAGGTTTGAGAGCAAAGCTACTTAACACGATCATTTTGTCCACAGTACACCTGGAGATGGAAAGAGATGGATGTTGCATTTACCCCAGTTCTGATTTCTCATTCCAGCCTCCAGTGCAGCAGTCGGACTGCAGCAGCCTGAACCACTGATTCCAGCAGGCAAATCCCAGGAGAGCTTGAAAACCTTCAGGTGGGAGGCTGCGTCTTACTCTTGCATCCAGCCTTGCGAGGGGATTGGACACATCTGTTAAAATTAGACATAAAATTAGACACAGGAAAAACAAGAGAATCTACGCTGGGTTGGAGGCTTGCGAAAGGAAGGTCTGATGGTAAGGGCAGTCCGTCTGTCATTGCCAGCAGAATGGGGGCACGGGGATCTCTGCTCCGGGGGAAGCAGGACTCCTGAGCAGCGTTTGGTTTTTGCCCTTGGTGCTCCCCACCATGAACAGTTTGAACGTCTCAGTCCTTGTTAAAAGACCAGTGTGATTTGCATCAGCAGATCTTGCAGCTCGCCTGAAGCGGACGGTGAGTTAAAATCACCCAGTTCTGGGAAAGTGCTGACCCACGGACGTTGTGCTCTTTGAACCAGAGCCTGGCATTTATCACAGCCGCTCCTTGCACGGACCCACCTTCGCTGCTGCACAGAAAGCCGCGGCTGGCTTCAGATGGATTTAATGTGTCTAAAGTGCAAATAAACACCTTTCAGTCAGGAGTTGTCTGGCTTCTTCTGAAGGTTTGTAGGAAGCCAGGAGCCAGCTGGCCCGAGGGCTGGGGCAGGGCGCTGCCTGCTGCCGGGAAAGGGGATGAGTTTCCCAGGGCTCTGCAGATGGGGAGCTTCTGGGAGCACCTGCCCAGCGAGGCTGCTGTCGGCTGCTGGAGAGCAGTGCTGGGACAGGCAGGCACCGAGGTAGGTCCCCAGGGTCTGCTCGGCACCAGGCTGAGGTCCAGCAAAGCGCTGAAGCCTTCAGCTCCCACCTCATCCAGAGGAAACCAAAAGGCAAGGCTTAGATTCCCAAGTGAGATGTTCTTTTGTCTCTGCAGCAGGGAAGATCTCTGGGATATTAGGAGCAGGTCTGGCCTCTGATGCTTGCACGCACTGCCTGGATCTGAGCTTCTGAACTCTTCTCTTTTCTGGAAAAAATTCCCACGCATCCAAAAGCCATCCAGCTCTGCTGTGTTCACACATGGATCCCATCCAAGATGCTCCATCTCTCCACAGAACCAGCCTGTGGTCCCCACAGCCCAACCCCCCAGGGTTTGCAGCACCCCATCACTGCAGCCACTCTGTGTGCGAGGGATTGACTCAAAGATCATCACACCCCGGGGAGGAAGCACTGAGCAGGAAGTGCCAGCAAACTCTGCTCTCACCTCCTGCATCACTGTGCCCACCTCTGTCTTCTCCAGTGCCCCTTCACGTCCTTGTTAATGATTTAAAGATCTGTATCCTGAGAAGCGCCTCTGAGCCCCAGGGACAGTTGGAGCCATAAATCTGCTCATTTTTCTGTGTCCTGCATCTGTCAAATCAGCAAAGGCCGTTAAGGATCTGTGTGTTGGGCTGATATCACTCAGATACTGGGGCATTCTTCTTTTTTTTTCTTTCTCCTTCTCTAATAGCTTGCTTTACAGTCCCCTCGATTCTCAGACAGTGCTGCTTCCCCTTGGGAGCTGAAGGGCTGAGTTCCTGCCCTTTATTAGCTGCATGTGTAATTAAGGGCCAACTGGTGGCCCATGAGCTGCGTGGCTGGCTTTTGCAGCTGGTGATGGAGCAGCGAAGCGGCCCTCCTTCCTCTAGCCTTTGCCATTAAGGGAGGTTCCTTCCCTTGCAAAGAGACACAGCTGCTCTCTGTGGGACTCTGAGGGTCCATGGTTACTGCTGGGGACCTGCCCAAAATGTGTGGGTGCTGCTGACCCCCTCCAAAATCTCCCAGAGCTCTTCATCCCCTGGGACCAGAGGAGTGGGATTGTCTCTAGAGCAACCATCACAGGAAGCTCTTGGAGATTTCCACAGCCTAGGAGAACGGGAGCTGCTGCTCAGACAAGGGCTGGGGGTGGTGGGGACATCGCTGCGGGACTGAGATGGTGCAGAGGGTCAAACACCCAGCCACCTCTGGGATGCTGCACCACAGGGGCACCGCCATGCAAACAGGGCATCTCCATAATGTGAGAGCCCCCAGACAGAGGTGTGAAGAACACGTGTGAAGCTGGAGGAGAAGCAGTGTGAGCAGGAGGCTCCCACCGGTCTCAGCTCCCTGCTATGCTGAGCACCAAGCAGCAGGACTTTGTGGTGCATCTTTTATGGCATGGTGGGAGGCTTCAGTGCACAGACAAAAGGAATGAGTCACTCAGGTCACTAATGAAAGGTCACAGCATCCTCAGATTCAGCAAGAGGCATTTATTTCTTCAGCAAAACAATTTTGTTGAAGTACCTTTGTCTACAGGGACAACAGACCTGACAGGTTAACTTATTTACCAAGAATGTTGAGCAGACTGGGGAAGGAATAGTAGATGCAATTATTCCAGGTGACCTGGGAAAAAATGGTAAATATTACCTGGGATGAGGTGCCATTAGTGAAGATTTTAATAAAAGAGAAAGAGATGAATCTTTGTCTATGCTGGACAGAGTGTTTTGGCATCTGGGAGACCAACAGCTTGTGAAGACGAGCAAATCACATAAATAGAATAACATTTAGCGTGACTGTGTGAGGCCATCAGTCTAATATTATTCCTGCAGTGCACGCAGTTATAAATAGGTGATGCTGTGTAGCGTGGGACCTGGGGAGAGCCAGAGCTGAGGAATGCACTTGCAGCTCGGTGGCAGCAGCACTGCGCAGCTCATAGCTCTACCCAGCATTTGTATGTGCATTACGGAGCGACTGCGGCTGCACCTGCAGGCAGGGATCTGTCCCACAGGACTGGGTGAGCCCAGGCTTGATAGAGATGTGCCGTTTTTCAGACCATCCCTCTAAATATCCCCCAGTGGCAAGCCCTCTGTGCCCCTTGCCATCAGTGCTGCTCAAGGCAGGGGTCAGCACAGAGAGCAGGGCAGCAAGAAACCCCCGGGAGCTGCTCTGCTCACCACAACCTGCACTGCCCGCTCAGCAGCCTGGGAGGAGACTGTTGTTTGAATTTCACTCAGCACCTCCACTGTGTCCTGAGCAGGAGATGCTCAGGTTGGATCTGGCTCCCTGAAGAGCCCTTCATGCCAAGTCACGGCCCAGCCAGTGTGAAATTCTTCTGCTTGTTTGGGCTGATGGGCATAAAGTATGCCCTAAGGAGCATCATAAAGCTCCCAGACTTCTCAGTAGCACCACAGCTCTTCCTTGGAGAGTCTGCGTCCATGCTGGGCAGAGGACATCCAAGGACAGGAGACAGATTAACTCTGTTCTGTCTGCATTTGCTCTGATGTGGAGGGACCACTCAGCAGAGGTTGGGGAGAATCACATACCACAGCTCCCAGTCAGCTCTTACCTGCCCAGATCATCCTGCAGCACTACTGTGCCTCCAGTCCAGGCCGTTGAGGGTGAGAAAGTCCCATGGCAATGGGAAGATGCTGGCATAAGAGGAGAGCTCAGGGGCAGGTTTGGTAGTGGTGATGCTGGCGCTCTCACTGGAGTGTTACTTGGAGTCCAAAATTCCCCTGTAGAAGAGTGTGTGATGCTGGAATGGCAGCACAGTGCCGCACTGAGAGCCCAGAGGAGCTGGAGATGCAGACAGCCCTTGGGATGCAGCTCATCTGGGTACCCGGGGCTGCCCAAGACCCCAGTGGGTCTACAATGTCCAGCAGGAGATGCTGCAGCCTTCCCAAGGTTGCTGGGGGAAAGCATCTCCCTGCAGGCAAAGTAGAAACTACAGTCCCACCACCATAGCCCCTGTCCCACTGTGCTGAGCTGGGAGGTGGGGAAGAGCTCTGGCAGGTTTGTCCCAGGGCCAGCTTCAGAACAGAGACACCAATGGCACAAGGTGGCCAGTGAAAGAGAAGGGCCTTATGAGCCGAAACATTAAGGAGAAGTCTGTGTTTTAACCCATTTGTCCGTAAGGATGAGCATGAGCCATGACTCCATCATGGCTGGAGTTTTTGGCCACAGCTGATGGTGGAGGGGCCAGTTTTTGGGTGGGTCACTGCATCTTTCCACCCCTTGCCAGGTCTCCATTTCATTTCTCCTTATCTCCAGGTTTACTGCCAGTAAATCATCCTCAGAGGGAGCAAACCCAGCAGCAAGGAACTCAAGGGAAGGGTTTATTTTCCTTTGCACACTGTCGAGGAGCAGAAGGTGGTTCAGGGATGAAATAAAGTAGTAGACCCAGCCTGGGAGTGCAGGGCAGCATTGTCTCCCCAACAAGGGACCTAAAAGTGAGCAAAATATTTCAGAACCCAGAGAAGCCTCTGGTTTATTTTCCCATTTAGCTCAGGTGGTTTGCCTGCCTCCAGAAAATCCGAGTATTAATTTGATTCCCTAGAACTGATTCATGGCAGATCTGGCGTCCCGACGCCTGGAACAGCTGCGATCCCTGTGCTGCCGTTTGCTCTGCCCCAGGGACACCACACGGTCCCTGAGCACGGCTGGAAAGAAAGTGCCAGGTCTGGGCAAGCAGCTGGGCCAGGCACACACAGCAACGTCTTTGCATTTGCAATTTAGAGAGGATATAGCTCATCTTCCCAATTAATCCTGCTAGAGAAAAGCCAGGAGAGAAGCAGATGGAAAATCCCTGTATAAACAAGACTTAGTCAAATCTGCAGTTTTGAGGTGGTGGGAGAAATGTGTCCCCAACATGGTGCTTTCACTGAAAGAAAAAACAAGGATTTTAATGTGGTTATATTCATTCTCCACAGGGCACCTGCCATGCCCTCGGGCACAGCACGGCTGGGAGCATTTGCACAGGGCAGTTCACAGCTCCCTTGGCTGGGAAATCGCTTGTGGCCCCAAAGCTGGAGCTGCCTCTGGCCAGTGGACCCTGGCGGCTGGGACCAGCCTGTGGAGCATCACTAGCAGGGAAGGGAAAATGCATCTTGATGGAATCAAACACTGCATCAAAATAAGTTGGTGCCTGTCTGGGAAGCTCGATCAGCATCTCAGCTTCAGAGACAGGACAGGAAAGGACATCTTGAGTTTTACTAATAAATGCACTTTTCCCCAGTTCAAGTGCTGGGGCCAATTTGTTTCCCTCCGGGTTATTTTTAGCATCAAAATGAGACATTTGCTGTAAACTGCCTGGGAAGCGAAGCCCCGGGGTGGCAGACAGGGCTGCCGCAGCTCCTGTGCCATGAGGTCACTGCCCTGGCTGCTGGCATGGCCAAATCTCATCCAGAGCATGGCTCAGCTTGCTGGCAGGGTGGTCGCTACCACTGTTCCTCCCTCAAGCAGTCCCAGACAGGCACACACATGTGCTGCCGGAGCCAGGAACCGGGAGCTGGTGGCAGCTGCCCCCTGCCCCAGCCAGCCTGGGGTGCCCTGCCGGGGACCCAGGGACCTGTTTAATGAGAGCAGACACCTTTGGCACTGAAGCCACTGGCAGGGCTCCTGGCAGAGGCCGCAGTGCTTACCAGGTGCCACGTGGGTTATGATGTGCCACACAGCATGTCAGAGCCCATCGCCCACCCAGGCGTGTCCCACAGGAACCCTACAGCAGTTCAGGGCCTTTCCCACCCCCGTGGCAGGGGCTGCCTTGCAGGGCAGGGGTGAAGCCGTCACCAGGGCACCCTCCAAAAGAGCCTTGCATATTTGCAATTCATTCCCAGACCCTTTGCCCTCCCTGCCCCTTGATTTTCCTGGCAACCCCGAGGGTTGTGATGCAGGAAAGTCATTTATAGCTTCATGACGCTGCCGCTCTGCTGGAGGGAGCAGAGGTGCACTCAGGATCAGGCCCTGCTCTCCATGTGGCCAAGGGGTTGATGTGGCCATGGTCCTATGGTAAGTCTGTGGTTGTGGCCATGGCAGCTCATCTCTAGATTAACCTTCCCAGGAAGTGGGACCCTTCTGCAGACACGTTCCCAAAGCCTCTCTCCTTTGCCACTGGTGTCCAGTGACTCCTCACCACTCCAGCACAGCAGCCTCTGACCCACAAGCCCCAAGCCAAACTGGTTACCAGCTCTGATTTAACAGGCTCTCAGCAAATATTTCCACAAATTATTAAGCAGAGGCATTATTATTATTTTATTACTAAAGCCAAGATTCTCAAACCAAGCTAATGAACCTACCAAAGCGGCTGAGATCAAGAACTTGCTAAAGCAGAGCAGCACCTTTCCCATTTGGTTGCGGGCCAGGCACTTTTATGGCAGGTACTTTGTGCCTGGCTGATGTTCAACTGACAGCTTTCCAAGCGTATAAAAAACTTATTAGGCTGAAAATAGAGTTTGTGACCATAAACTGTCGAGAGCACTGTCAGCATTTCCAGCCCAGGTCTACTTCGTGTACAACCACTGGCAGACCAAGCTGCTGGGGAGGAGCAGATGGAGTGTGCAGCCCCTTACAGGACTCGTTTTGGGCAAGAAGGGTAATTGGGGATTGCTTACTAATGGGCTGTGGGGTACTGGGAGGAGGCACAGTCCAGGTTTAGCATGGCTGGTGCTGGGCAAGGTGGTTGCCACACATACACGAAGCTGTGTCCACCTGCCCTGGGGCTGGAAACCTGCAAGCCACATCCATGGTGACCGTGCTGAGACAATTTGCACTTGCAATCAGTTTATATTCAACACTTCATTAATTCTCTTGCTAAGCTTCCAGATTACAACTCAGAGCAAAGTGCCTGCAGCCATCTGAGCTACAAAGAGTTGAGGGGGGTGCAGCTGGAAGTCCCAGAGCTGAGAGAAAGCCGTGAGGTTCCTGAGCCTCCAGCAACCCTGAGCATGGCCTGCAGGACAGAGACAAGTTAGCCCTGGCTAGCAGAAGAAAGATGTATGGATTCATGGGGCAGAAGCAAATGCTACAATGTCCAGCCTAGATCCAGTCAGGGACTCTGTGTCCACAGAAGAGGCCATCACCATGTTCCCTGCACAGAGAAGGTGGATGGCTCCCTGTGCCCAGCTCATGGTGCCACCTGTGCTGGGGCAGCTGAGCAGTGCTTGGAGTCCCATCTCACCCGGGCAGCTGGAGCTGGTTGTTATTCATATCTTGGTATCTAACCCTTTTTTGAAGTGAACTAATCCATTGCTTTAAAAATATCCTGTGGCATTGTAAGGCTATAATCTGGGTATTAAACGGCATTAAAGCCGGAATAGCTGATGCTTTTACTGAGACAAAAGAAAACATCCATTTGGTCTCTAAAAACAAACAAAAGCAGCAGAGCACACCAGGATGGTCCCCAGGCCCCATAGAGCTGGAGCACCTTGCAGCCAGAACCCGGGGAGGAGGCTGATGCCTGCAGAGCCCATCCCCAGCCCTCGGTCACCCGTGGGTAGGTGGCCAGCACAGCCAGCTCTCCGACCGCAGCTGGCACCGCGCATCCTGCTGCCCTTGACACCTTTGCTTGGGCACCAGGAGCTGCCTGCACAGACCGAGGCAGCGGCGATGCCTGAAGCAGCTCGGACAAAGCAGGTGGGATGCTCCCACCTCTCCCCGTGTTTGTCAGGCTGGGGACCCACACTGCTGGTCCCTATTTACCATCTTTAATCTGAAGCGGTTAAGCAGCTTTGCTTATTTCAATCCACTAAAACTAGAAAAGCTTTTTAATAAATTCGCTGCCAGCCTGGAATTAGTAGACACGGGCCAATTTAACACATTAATTAGACACTGGTTTAAACACAGCTGAGGTTTGACTTTGTTTGCTAGCCTTGGAAGAGGGCAGCTTCTCAAAGTTCACCTCCAAAGGACTGAACAAACAAGGTATGGCCATTCCCAGTCACAAGCACCTTACAACAGACGCACATCACTTTGAGTTCTATTTTATTTTCAGAGCTCTTGCTTTCTCTCTGCCTCCCCATGCAATAAAAATGAGACATTTAATCTCATAACACAACTTCTCACTGGAAATCAATGATAAAGTACATTATCTTGCGTGGCCTGATCCTGCGGCTCCAGCCTGACCTTTCTCAAGCGCAGTGAAGTCGAGGGAAAGACAAAAGTTGAACTGAAGGAGCTTTCCCAGTGGGAAAGCGTGAAACTGTCCTCCTCCTGAGGAGGTCCTGCCGGGCACAGTGGCGATGTGACACAGTTTGATTGTGCTCATGCCCCTGTGCTCGTTGCACGCAGGACAAAACGATGTTTGAGCGGTGAGATGGCAGAGCAGGCTCATTTCAGCACCATCTCGATTAGGAAGCCCACAGCCAGCACAGGGCTGTGTGTGCTGCTGCCACAGGGACCTGGTTTCATCCTGCTGGATTTGTTACTGGGGGGTTTCTCGTTAGGAGATGGATCCTGCTACCCTTGTTCCTCTGGAACAGTGTTTATTCCACCAGAGCCTGCAATTTGCATGAGGTCAAAAGCAAACCCCGAAAGGAGAAGTCTGTGATGTCCCAAGCCTCCATGGAAGGGATCAGCAGCCTGTTGCTGAATGAGACCCCCTTCCAAGGCTGCTCTGTCAATGGCATCCCCGTTTCCAGAAAAATAATTTGCCTGACTCTCTAACTCCCAACAAAGGAAGGAAAGACCACACTGAGGGAAGGCTCCTGCCACAAGACACTGCCAGGTGAGGATTTCTTCTGGGGTCAGCAGAAGACCTTGGAGCCAACCAAGGTCAACCCACCACAAGACCCAAAGAGGACAGATTTATCAGAAACCACCTCTAGGAAGCACTGAGAGCTGCCCATACTGTGGGGGCAGAGATGGTCACCCTGCCCCAAATGGCCCCAGCCACAGGGAGAGTGGCATCCCCCCCACAGACCCACTCCCTAGGCAGGCAGTGCTTTGAAAAGGCCGTGCTCTACCATCTCTGCCCAAGAACTGCTGGCTGCCATTGCAGACACAAACTGGAGGATTAAGGCAGTCCATGACCGTCTAAGATTGCGGCTGCTACTAAAGGCAACTGCAAGTAGCTTGTGCCTATCTTCACCCACAAACAGAGAGCATCTCCCAGGGTTTTCCATGCTTAAGCCTGCCAACATCTGTACAGAGCAGCTGGCTTTGGATAATATGCTACAGCATCAGCTTAATGCTCCAAATATTACCTGAGGACCCCAGAATTTGACCCGTAAGGTGCTGGAGGCCCAAAACCTCTCATAAAAGATGTATGACAGGCACACAGTGATGTGATCACAAGATCTCCTTCCTCTGTAATGAACCAACAGAAGCTCAATTAGCAACCCCGTGTCCTGTCTTCAAGGTGGGATGCCATTGCTCACCAGAGGCAAAAACTGCCAGCAGCTGGACAGCAGCAGGTGAGGTGTATCTTCTCTAGCAGGCAGCCCCAGCAGTGCTCTGTGTCCAGAGGTTTGACAGCACCCCAGGCCCCATTAGCAGGGCTAAACCAACACCACGGAGAACATAAACCAGACACATTCCTCCAGCGAAGGCTTTGCCGTATGATTTAGGAGGCTGTAAGCCCTACGCTGTCGAACAGCAAACCACCGACAGCTTGTGCTGCTGGTGATGGATGCTGGAGCCTGGATTTTTGCCTCAGTAACAATTTTCACTGACGGTGCTGGCGCGGAGGCTCAGCGAGGATGAGGGAAGTGGCAGGACTCCAGGGTGAAAGAGCTCACGATTACAGAGGAAAAGGGCACTGTGTTCCTTGTGCTGACCATGGAAAGGCAGAGGACAGGGCTGGAAGGGGCTCGAGGAGGGCATCAAGTCAACCCGTGCTCCTGGAGAGCATCAGCAGTACCCAGAGGACTCTCAGCAGACATCCAGACATCTGTTTATCTTATTTTTAAACTCCTCCGGGGACGGGGCTGCCACAATCTCCCCAAACAATCTGTTCCAATGTTTCACTCTCTTCATGGTTAGAAAGTTTTTCTTAACGTCCAATTGAGACCTCCTTTGCTGCAATTAAAGCCCCAAGCACCTTGTCTTCTCCAGAGAGAGGTGAGGTGGAGGAGAAGGGATGTAAACCCACTTGTTGGTTTGTCTCCCTTGCTTGTTTTATTCCCAGTCAGAAGAAGGAGAGTTTAATTCTTGAAGGAGATGCTATTGCCTGCAACATACACCTCGAACAAGTATCTTTCTATTTTTAAAAGTGAAACATAAGGGTTACATAAAAGCTCAGGAAACCAGTAATGAGAAACAGGGTCCTCACTTTGTGGGCTCTGCTTCCTACCACAGCTCATTTCCCCTCCTGGGCTGTCTGCAGTACATCAGCACGGGCATGCTCCGGTCACTGCCCCCACACCAGCACCAGGACACGGAGGGGCCCGCATCCCCCGCAGGCACCTGATGGTCATGCCAGAGAAACCAGCAGGAACTCGGAACCTGGTCATTTTGTTCCTCTCTGCTCTCTTGAAACAGCCCTGGACACAACCGGCCAGACCACCCGCCCAGGGGACTTGGCAAAAGCAGAGATGTCACAGGTAACACACCGCAGCATGTTCCTCACTGCCCTGGGGTGAAGGGGCACCTCGGTGCCCAGAGCCGGACAGTGCAGTGGAGGCAGGGGCTGCCCACACCCGGCTGGCACCGTGGGCTGTGGGAGCAGTGGCAGCCCACACCCCAGAAAGGTCCCTGCTTTTGGGCAGGGGACAAGAAACTCCTCCAGCCTGGGACCACACAGCCAGGTGCAGCTAAAGGGTAGGGACCGTTGTCAGTGTCACTGCTGTGGGTCATGTGCAGCTGGTGCCTGCAGCAACTGGTGCCCAGTGCATGCAGGGCTTAGTGCCCGGACCAGCTGGGGCCCAGTGCCTGCAGGAGGTGGTGCGCAGAGCAGCTGGTACCCGGTGCCCATAGGAAGTGATGGCCGGTGCCCAGAGCAGCTGGTGCCCAGTGCCCACAGGAGACAGTGCCCGGAGCAGCCAGTACCCGGTGCCCGTAGGAGGTGGTGCACAGTGCCCGGAGCAGCCGGTGCCCGGGGACCTGGTGCCCAGAGCCCGCAGCAGCTGGTACCCAGTGGCCATAGGAGGCGGTGTGCGGTGCCCGGGGAGCCGGTGCCCGGTGCCCACAGGAGGCGGTGCCCGGAGCAGCCGGTACCCGGGGACTTGGTGCCCAGAGCCCGCAGCAGCCGGTACCCAGTGGCCATAGGAGGCAGTGCGTGGTGCCCGGAGCAGCCGGTACCCGGAGCAGCCGGTGCCCGGTGCCCACAGGAGGCGGTGCCCGGAGCAGCCGGTGCCCGGAGCAGCCGGTGCCCGGTGCCCACAGGAGGCGGTGCCCGGAGCAGCCGGTGCCCGGAGCAGCCGGTGCCCGGTGGCCGCAGGGGGCGGTGCGCGGGGCCGCGGCGCGCGGGGCGGGCGGCGCG
>JANVCC010000271.1:6302663-6319832 GCA_025345505.1 Todiramphus chloris collaris
CAGGGGGCGGTGCGCGGGCGCGGGGGCTGCGCGGCGGGGGGCGGCGGGCGCGGGGCCATGCGGAGCCCGGGCTGAGGCGCCTCGGCCGCCCCTCGCCATGAAGCGGCAGAACCTGCGCACGGCCGCGCTCATCCTCTGCATCTTCTCCTACCTGCTGGTGGGCGCCGCCGTCTTCGATGCGCTGGAGTCGGAGGCGGAGAGCGGCCGCAAGCGGCTGCTGGAGCAGAAGCGCGGGGAGCTGCGGAGGAAGTACCGCTTCTCCGCCGACGACTACCGGGAGTTGGAGCGGCTGGTGCTGCAGGCCGAGCCGCACCGCGCCGGGCGGCAGTGGAAGTTCGCCGGCTCCTTCTACTTCGCCATCACGGTCATCACCACCATCGGTGAGTGCCGGCACACCGGCGTGCATCCTCTGCCCCTCCGGCCCCGCGTTCCCGCAACCCCAGCATTCCCGCATCCCTCCGTCCTCATATCCCGGTACCTCTCCATCCCCACGTTCCCGCACCCCAGCATCCCTGCATCCCTCCATCCTCAGATCGCAGCACCCTCTCCATCCCCACACCCCTCCACCCCCGCATCCTTCCATCCCCACACTCCACACCCTCACCGACCTCCACCACCCCTGGGTGCCCTCGGGTGCCCAGGATGGGGTGGTTGCCTGCACAGGGGAAGCAGGTTTAACCCTTGCAAGGCTGGGACATCTCTTCAGGCCACCCTCCCAAGCTGACCTCGTGGGAATCCCACTGCCCTGTGGAGGGGTAATCTGCAAGCAGGCTGAAGGCCACCCAGTTCTGGGGGTTGCTGGGGTGCTGAGATAGCCGAGGCCACTACATGTGACATACATTGTCCCAGGGAGGCAGCAGCACATGGAGCTTCTGCAGGCACCTTCGGGGCAGGCAGCTGCAGGAGTTGGCGGGGGGTGTAGGAGGGCAGAGGTGGGAGCCGCATCTGTCCTGTGTGCAGCGCTGTAGCCGGTGAGCCAGGCTGAAGAGCTGGGCAAGAACTGTTGGCTTCTTTGCCAGCTCAAAACTCTGGATATTTGGCTGTATGAGACCTGCTTCAGGGAGCCAAGGCAGCAACCAGGCGCTGAACGTCGCTCTGTCTGCGCGGGAACCCGGGGAGAGACGCGTGTCAGTCAGCCTGGAGAACAAGTTGCATTCAACTCCCATGCAGCCACGGTGACCCGTACTAGAGCCCTATGTCTCAGTCTGCCTGCTTCAATTTCGCAAGAGAATGAAAATAAATTGAATGAGGATTTCCTTAATTCTAAGTGAGATTAGCCACGTGGGAGTTGAACATTGTTTAATTAATCCACTTTTATTAATCCATGCACCCTGAGCGTCCTGTGGGGGTAGACAGCTGTGGGATCCCATGCTCATGTCATTGCCTATGCTGGGATTTCAGTCAGCGGTGTTTTGGAGGCAGGAATCTCGAGGCTGGATCCTGCCCTTCCACAGCCAGCAGCCACCTCCTCGTCCGGGGCTCAACCTTTTTGAGGGGCTTGCAACAGGAGCAATACATCCGGCAGCTGAAAGCATCACCCCTCAAGATAAGGGCTGATGGGATCAATGGCACTGCATTCCCAAGGGACAAGAGGTGGTGGAGGGACAGGTAGCCCCCAGGCCCTGCCCTGGAGGTCTCCATGTGCCCCCACGAGACGTGGGGTGAGGTTTGTGCAGCTGGCAGTGCACGTGGCCAGCAAACAGCGGTGGGCTCAGCTCATGGTTATTGGCAGGCCCCAGCAGGAGCGTAGGATGAATGGCTTCAGTGAGAATCTCCATCATCTCCTGACAGGTTATAGCTCTATTTACATTATCGTTCTGCTGATGGTGACAAACAATTGCTATGCTTATCACACACCCTGTGTGATAAATAATTTCAGCTCGGGTGCCATGTTTCTAAAACGCTGGCACATCAGATCTCTTTATATTGGGCTGTGCTCCAAATCTCAGTTTTAATGTTAATGTGGCTGTGTTTACTCTTTCTAATTGCCTTTGTCATTTTATAAGCATCAGTCAAATGTTCTTTCAGCAGCCTCTCAGGATACAGCAACTGTTTTTCCACTTACTACTCTTCTGGATCATTATGTGTACCTCTTCATTGCTGTCATTATATTATCTTGAGCCTAGGACCTGATAATTGCACTCAGTTATTCAGCTTGTATCTGAGTGGGGTTTTTTTTTGCCACTGCAGTCTCATGCCTGCTTTGTACGCTGTGAAATACGTTGTGCAGGCATTAAGTTTATAATTTTTGATTGCATGGGATTAGGAACAGACAGACCAATTAGAAGCCAGTCCCTTCCCGTCTGCTTGCCATTTGGAGCACAGCACGGTCAAGGGTAACACTGTCCTCAGACTCCCAGCCCTGTCCCATCACAGGAGTTTCCTGGAGGGGGAACCCAGGACAGTGTGGTTATCATGCTCTAGGCTTCCCATCCCTGCATGCTAACAGCTTCCCTAAGAGTCCTGGAAATCCACTGCCAACAGAGACAAAGATGAAGCCAAGTCACAGCTTTGAACAAGACTGATAAATAAAAAAAGGTGCTTTTTTTCCCCCCTCATATGCTCATGCAGAAGTCCTGTACTTACTTGGAAGAGATGAAAATAAAATTATCCATTTGCCAAAGGCCATGGGAAGGAGCCAGCATGGTTCTGCAGGCACCTTCAGAGAGGAAGTTTCTCACAGAAACTCAAAAGCAAGGTCTGGATGCCTTTGGATGTTGTTACTCCCCACGCTGCCTGACTCCCTTGTGCCGAGTTAGTTACTCATCAGCTTAGGTCAGAGGCCACCAATTTCTGTTCAGCTTATATAATGAAGTGAGGTGGGTGCAGAATCACTGCGGAAGTCCGGAAGATTGTGGTGAATACCTCATTACAACTCACGGTATAATTGTGTGTGTCCTTGAGTCACAGCTCTGAAACTCGGAGCAAGGTGGGGAAATTAAATCACAGAAGGCGTTCAAGGAGAACCTCATACTTCTTGAGCTCCTTGTCCCTGGGACAAGGGCTGACAGGGCTGTGGTGGCATAAATACTTCCCTGCATTTCAAACAGCACAACTCCTCCTCCCCAGTGGTCCAGCAGTGCCTTTGGTCTGAGTCTTGGGGACACTGGAGTAAATCCAAAGTCAGTTTGTAGAAGTCCTCTCAGACTCATCTGCTCCTGCAGGGACTGACCCTATAGCACATGGGACCTATAGCTCCTATCCAGAAGGTGACGTAGGAAATGACCCTATAGCCAAAAGTTAAGGATGCATGTGACACTGGAGAGATCAGGGGACAGGAGGTGCCAGAGGAGGTGCCAGGGGGAGGTGATGATGGCCCTGCAAGGGCTGCTGTGGATGGGACTGGCTGGGCACACCCTTTCCTGTAGGGTGACCTGGCTCTGATGGTCTCAGCATCCTGTGGAGCTGCTGTCCTCCCTCGCTGTGGGGATCCAGGTTACCTCCATCATCACCTCCAAATTGCTCGTAAGCTGCAGGCAGCTTGCAGACCCCAATTCAGCCCTAGGGCTCCTCATAGCTTCCATGACCTCTACAAGCTCAGGGGCCATCAAGAGGATACCTTCCCTCTTCAGAGGCCAAATGAGGTTCTTCCCACGTGATACTGTGACGTGACATCATCCCAAAGGATGTGGCATCCCATGGCCCCGCGAGCATTGCCTGTGGATGCGTTACTGACTTGTTTCCCATTTTGTCTCCCGTTCTCCTCCTGCTCCTCTTGGCCTTGCTGGAAACCCCAGGGAGGGCTTGACACCTGCCTCTCCTCTTTCCTTCTCAGGCTATGGGCACGCTGCCCCAGGCACGGATGCTGGCAAAGTTTTCTGCATGTTCTATGCCATCCTGGGCATCCCCCTGACCCTGGTCATGTTCCAGAGCCTGGGGGAGCGCATGAACACCGTTGTGCGGCTACTGCTTAAGAAGATCAAGAAGTGTCTGGGCATGAGGACAACCAATGTCTCCATGGAGAACATGGTCCTGGTCGGCTTTCTATCCTGCATGGGGACCCTGTGCATCGGTGCAGCTGCCTTTTCTTATTTTGAAGGCTGGACTTTCTTTCATGCCTATTACTACTGCTTCATAACCTTGACCACTATTGGCTTTGGAGACTTTGTGGCTCTGCAGAAGAACGAGGCTTTACAAAAGAAGCCCCCATACGTGGCTTTCAGCTTCATGTACATCCTGGTGGGCCTGACTGTCATCGGCGCCTTCCTCAACTTGGTGGTGCTGCGGTTCCTGACGATGAACTCGGAGGACGAGCGGCGGGACGCCGAAGAGCGAGCCTCGCTGAGGAGAGCCCGGAACAACATCCACCTCAAGCCGAAAGAGGACAGCCAGGGCAGCAACGTCATCTTTCTCCCTGTGGAGGACAGGACGAGCCAGATGAACCTCATCCCGCTGATCCAGGATGCGGAGAGGCAGCGGCGCCAGTCGGCCAACTCGGCAGCCGCGGTGCCCTCCTTCTGCACGTGCCTGTGCTACAGACCTCAGCTGTGCGGCAGCCCGGTGCCCTCCCACCCCGAGACCCTCAGCTGCCACACTAACCCTGTCTATTACAACTCCATTTCCTACAAAATCGATGAGGTCTCCCTGAGCACGCGGGGTCAGACCGGCTCTTCCCCGGGGAGCACTTTATCATCCAGCAGCCCTCGCTGCCGGCATCACCCCCGGCTGCGGAGGAAATCCATCTAGGAGCATGTGCTGAGCTGTACTTGGTGCTCGAGCCTCACTATGATGATAAATTAAGACCAGAATGTCAGGTTCTTCTTACTGCGCTCATTTCTTCTGTTCCTCTCCCCCTTTCAGCTGGCAGCCAGCCCCACGCAAAGGCCGGCAGGAGCCTTTAAACCCTGTTGAGAAATACTCCTTCCCTTTTGCAGGCACTGAATGACATTGTTAGTTTTAATTTGCTTTTTCCTCCCAGGTATGTTCAAGTGTTTGGGTCTGGCAAAAGACCCCCCCGAATGTGAAGTCCAGCGAGCTCTAGGTTTGCTTTCCCACCTCCCCACTTCCCACAGGCATTGCTGCCCTCCTACCCTGTCTGACCTTGGCTGTGGCTGTTGCCAGCGTGTTCCTCTTGCTCCATGGGCTGGATTGCACTTGCTGAGTGTATCAAAAGCAAAGCTCATGTTACTGAACCCTGCAGGGCTGGGGATCTTTAGGTTGTCCCCTGACACCAGGCACAGGTAAGTTGGTTTGCAGCTCATGGGCAGGCAGGGAGAGGTGGACAGATGGGGACAGGCTGCTCAGCACCTGGGGACAGCTTCATGGCACTGCATCTCCACAGCCCGCCAGCTCTCAGCTCAGGCTTGTAGCTGGTACAGTCCTTTTAGAAGCTGGAGGTCCACACACTCACCCACCAACACACCTTACCTCACTGCTGGTAGCTCCTCCAGGATGAGCTGGCTGGTGGGGTGCTGTGTCCCATTCACAGAGGAAGATGAGCTCCTCCAGTCCTGTGCTCTGCTGAGCCCAAACTGTGCCCAGGGTACAACCCCCAGGAGAAACTCCCTGAACTAGAGTCACCTGCAAGGGGTTTGGCCCCAGTGAGATCCTTACCTACAATCACCTTTCCTTCCTCTCCTCTCCTCCAGCTGGCAGCCCAGCCAGTCTGCTTGCTCCTCCCCTTCTCCCAGTCCCCAGGAGCCTGTGGTTTGTGCTTATTGCTGCTGGGGTGATCAGAGCTGGGGATCCCATCTTGGGGTGTGCCCTGGATGGGGTGCAGTACCCACATAGTACAGTACCTGGGATGCTGTTTCCAGCTGGTGTCCCCCAACGTGGCCCATGTCCATCCTGCCTCATCTGCACAAAAGCAGGACTAGGCTCTGACAGCAACAGCAGGAACTCCATTTCACCTTTTTCCCCTAATGAAGGGACATTTCCACTCTTAGTTCTACCTAAAACACGTTCTGAGGCGGTTTTCCCAGCAGAAGATCCCCTTTTCCTGGTGGGGAAGGGATGCAGAGCACCAGCGTTGGGAAGACCTCAGGGCAGGCTTTGCTCCCCCCTCTTTTTGTTCTGGGCATTTAATAAAAGGTGAATCCAGCTGGTGGTGGTTGGTTATTTGTCATGAGGGGGAGCAGAGGGATGTGTCTGAGCCCTAAACCCCAGCCCTGACCAGCTGCAGGGGTATGCCAAGGCTGGCTCCCCTGCCACAGGGGTGTAGGGAGTGTTTATACCCAGGGATATTACTCCTGTGGATGTTTGGGCATTGGAGGGGGGTAGAGGTGCTATCCCAGAGCGGGGAAACAGCTGAGTCTCACTGCCCATTGTAGGATGGTGGCTTTACCCCTCACATAGGGATGCCCTGGGCTTTCCACTCTCTGTGGCCAGTGACCTTCACATTTTCAACCTTTCCTGGTGCTTGGGCTTTCCTGGAGTCAGCTTTGGGCTTTGATGCCACCCAAAAGCTGTGCAAGGCTGTTATGACTGGGACTTTCCTGTTCCAGTCTCTAAAATGGCAGAGATTTGAGCTTCGAGGAAGGTGATGCCCAAGCAGGCAAGTTACAGGGCTGGGCAGGAGCTCTGGTTGATGGGGCTGGCTGGCAGCAGAGCAGAGCTGGGCAGGGTAGGGCTGCAGGGGGGCTGCTGCACTGCCTAGGTAGGTGAGGGGGTCCTCACCTAGCCCCTTTATTCAGGGGATGCTCTCTGGCATGGCTACCTGCTCCCTGGCAGGCTCTCCACCCCACGGAGGCAGAGGTTGGGCTTCACACTCACTCTCAAGGTGGACGTGGCCACATGCAGCCTGTCCCTGGGCAGCAGGACTCCCATGCAAGGTGCTCAGCCTCTCCTGGCCTCAGCCCATCCCCCTGTCCCACATGCAGGCAGGGAAGGGACAGTGACAGAGCCAGGAGCACATCCCAGGGTTCATGGGCAGAAGGGTGGTGCTGGAGCTGCTGGGCTGGTTGGACACATTTGCCTGGATGCTCCCTTCAGGGTGTGTGGCATCTTGCAGGCAGGGGCTGGAGAGCCTCACACCACCAAAGTGCCCCAGCTGCAGTTCCCCTCAGATGCTCGGTAGCTGCATCACTGCACCGGTGGCACAAACTTGGCCCAGCTGCATGAGCCTTGGTTTAACTAGAAGAGGGGAGGAGAGGAGGAACAAGCTGTGAGCTTGTAGAACATGCTGGAAAATGAGGCTTTCATTGGCTCCTCAGTGGTGTCATTTCATGGTGACCCCACCAGCTCAGCCCCTCGGTTGCTGTGTCTCATCTTCCCCCATCCTCACCACGACTGTCAGCCCGAGGCTTGGGTAGCCCTTGCCCCCAGAGCCGTGCAGCAGATGGACATCTGTTCCCTCCCCACGTTGAACCTGTAGCACCCTGTGAGTGGCCAGGATGGAGCTGGCACCTCTCGCCCTCCATCCGCTCTTGTGGAAGGAAGAAACTTCAATTCCTGCAGCAGTCAGAGACCCCACAGCATCACTGCAGTGAACCCCACCTTTTCCGGAGCTGGAAGCAGGAGAACCACCACAATCCAGAGGCTGAGCCCGCCTTGCAGTCTCCCTCTGGACTCGGTGTGGTGCTGCCAGTGCTCGGTGGCTCCATGCTCGTGCCACAGATGCTGTGCCACGGTGCAAAGCCCAGCAGAGGCACTGGGGCTGGCAGCAGGACAACTGCACCGAGGCGTCCGTCTGGGGCGGAGGATGGAGCTGCTAATTTGCTGACGGCACAGGAAGCAGGGGGCCAGCCGGGCTTTACTCCTGCTTTTGCACAGGCCGGGCTGCCAGGCTGCACTGCTGGGGAGCGTCGTTGCTCAGAGACTGCCCCAGCCCCATCCTGCTTTTAGAAGCTGGTGACGGTCTGAGGGTTGGAGATGCTGTTCATCCCCAGGGGCTGGGCTGCCCTGAACTCCCAGCCACTTACACTACTGGAGAAATCCTCTTCCTCCCTCCCCTGCTCTCCAAGCGGCTGTAGCTGGGGCAGAAGCTGCTCTGCCCCTTGGCCCTGCCCCGGTCACCGGCAGAGGGATTTGGAAGCACAAGAAAAACCTTTTAAGAAATTCTCAGTGGACTGGGACTTTGCAATCCCTCGCAAATGCCACCAGAAAAGGGCTTGTGGCAGCTCCCTGGGGCACAGTGCCTGTTCTCACCCCCTCTTCCACAGCTGGAGTCACACCGGAGCCCCCAAATGCTCCCACCAGAGGGTTTGCAAGTTGCCATCCAGCTGCATACCCAGTAACACCCCTGGGTCTCTTCCCTGAGGGTCCCCAGGCTACCCCTGCACCCCCCTGACTCTCAGCAGCCTGGGCCAGGGGTAGTTTTTATTGCCAGCAGCCTCCAGGGTTTCAAAATCAACTCTGAGTGGCCAGTGCTGACCACAAAGGGTCTTGGGAAGAAAACATCAGGAGCAGAAGGTTTCTGGCTAGGGTAGGGAGCAGCACACAAGCTGGGAGCAAGCTTGGCTCTGTGCCTGGAGATTGCCCACGGCTGAGTTACACCTGGAAATTGCAGAGGGAAATGGGGGTTTGGAGGGGGGTTTGATCCTGAGAAGGCCCTTCCACAGAGAGCACTGGGAAGGAGCCCACGGCACTGATGGCACAAACCAGGCTGAGCTGCTCTCATTTCCTCTAGGCACAAGGAGAAGGGACAGACCAGATGAAATCTTATGTTGAAGATACTGGTGGTGGCAACAGAGACACCCCACAAAAAACCTGACACACCATAGAAAAAAAAAAAGGTTTTATTGTCACCATTATCAACATTTTCATTAGCTTAACACTGAATTGTAAATCACTCAATCATTACATATTGTCTGAATAAAACCTACAGACAGGAAAAAAGTATAGCAGAATCCTCTCCTGACTACGGGCGAGCAGGCAGCATCCCACCGGCGCTGCCGGGACATCGTCCCACCTTCCACCCAAGGCAGCCCACGCACCCTGCAAGTGATGCACGGGGGTGGCAAGCAGGCTGCCCAGCTCCATTGCCTGTGTCCCCCCAGCTCCACGGAGACTGCATCTCACCGAGTGATGTTAAAAACCTCTACAAAGTTTTGGAGAGGGTTACAGAGGCCAGAAAGAGCAGAGCAGCTGCCCCCACTCCTACGGAAAGGCAAGAGGAGAGGTAGCAACCGCGCAGCGCCCCTGCCAAGCTGTCTGGTTTTTGTGGAGCAATTACTGGAGTAAAAAGGTTCAATGGCACGAACGCCCACTTCCCTACCGTGGCCAGGCCCCTGGGCAGCGGGTATGAGGGCAGAGCAGGGGCGGGAGGGGAGAGCGTGGATGGGCTGGGGGGGGCTGCTCCATCCCTGAGCAGAGGCCAGCTCTGCAGCACTGCCCCGGGGCTCCCCGCAGGCAATGCGGGATGGACGGTCAGTGCAAAGATGCTGCGGGCAGCCTCAGTCCCCTCGGCTTGGAATAAGGCCTCGTATCGAGAGGGAAGGGAGAACCCATGGAGGGAGCAGTGGGCACAGGGGAAAGCAAAGGGCACCTGGAGGAAAGCTCATTGGGAGCTCCCCTTCTCCCTGGCTAGCACAGAGGCAGATGCCTCCCTGTCCCTGCTTTCTCCTGGCCATCTGTCTGTGCTGGAGAGCCCTGCAGAACACCCCAACCCCTACCAAGGGCTGGAAAAAGAAGCTGCTGTGAACTCAGGGCTGCCACAAAACATGGACAGGACACCGGCATCCCAGAGGGGTGGCAGGCCATGGCAGTGCTGCGTGAGGGGTCTCGGGGGAGGCACTGCGGCCCCGGGATGCCCTTTCCACAGGGAGCAGCCCGCAGCTCGCCAGGGGAAGGCAAGCCTAGAGCAGCGAGGCTGGGCAAATGTGCCTGGGATTCACTCTTCAAACCTCGCTCTTCCTTGCTCTGAAAAAAGCCAAAACCAGCTCCAGGTCGAAGAGATGGAATCATCAGAGACCAGTGAGCAGCACTGGGTAAGGAGCAACAGCCCCATAGAAAAAAATGCTGCAGGATTTAAAGTTCCAGGCTGGTGTTTAGGGGGATCTGCAGCCCCAGTGGGCACCTATCCCAACCCGTGCTGCCCAAGCCACTACAAAAAACAGGCTCCTGGAAAGCCTGGGGGCATGGCTTCAGCAGAAGGTGTGCCTCGATTCTTCCCTTGGGTCACTTTGCCCCCATCCCTGGTCAGCACGTGGAGCTGGCAGCTGCCCACAGGGGCTTTTGGCAGGACAAAGCCCTTTCCCTCCCATGCAGGGGGGGGCTCCAGGCCCCACGAGCTGCCCAGCGTGCAGTGTAAATGCAAAGGCCATCTACTGCCCCAGAAGAGCACGCTTTAATGGTGTAGATTTTGTTGCCATTGCTACTGGAAAGTCAAGAAGGGAACGTTGTTCGGTGGTAGCCTCTGTTTGCTGGTGCTCTGTAAAGGGCTGGTGCTGGCTCCTCAGTTTCCGCCACGAAAGCACAAAGAACCAACTGCTACAAGAAACTCTGCCCGGTTCCTCTCCCCCACCAGGACGAGGGCAGCTGCTGCAGGGAAGGGCGGGCAGATGGGCATCACCACGAGAAGAGCTTCAGGTTCCCCAGGAATAAGTCTGATGCTGCTGCAGTGGGTGGGTGGCTGGGGCTAGGGATGGACATGTGGCTGTATGGTCAGCGGGATGCTAAGCCAAGAGGAGCCTGGCAGTGTGAGTTTAAGACTCACTAGCCACGTTTTGAGAATACCTTATCCCTTGGAAGCTCCCTGGGGAATTGCCACATTCACAGACTCACTCTGGAGAGCCAGGGAGACAGTCGGGCACAGCAGGAACACGGCTCTGCAGCTCTGCCACACCAGGTTTCATGAGTGCCCCACAGACTTCACTGCTGGGTCTTGTCTGACGAGGGAATGAGACAGTCTGCACAACCAGCCAGCCCCTTCAGAGGGACCTCTGCCTCCCTAGGAAGTGAAAATAGGACAAGACAGGACAAGAGGAAATGGCCTCAAGTTGTGCCAGGGAGGTTTAGGTTGGACATGAAGAACAATTTCTTCCCTGCAAGGGCTGGCCCAGGCTGCTCAGGGCAGTGGTGGAGTCCCTGTGGAGATGTGCTGAGGGATGTGGTTTAGTGGTGAACTTGGCAGTGCTGGGTTAACGGTTGGACTCAATGATCTTAGAGGTCTCATCCAACCACCACTGTTGTAGGATTCCGAGGGAACCTGGCACTTCCCAAGGCATTACTGCGTGCTGTGCGCCCGTATCTGTTCATACAGGTGCACACAGACAGACATGCCTTGGCAGCACGCACTGGGGCAAACTGGAAAGGCTTTCTCTCATCAGCCTCTTTTCTAAATGTTTAATTCTAACGTAGTAACTGCAATTTCATTTTAGATCCTCCCTCCAGGTCTCAATATGCCTGGGACTTTTCTACTGATGGCACTTTGCATTTACACATCTCTTTTTCTTCTCAAAGCATTTCACAAAAAAACGTGGATTATTTCACTGCTCATCAGGCTCCCAGCATTCCTGGGGCAGAGACCTGCTGCCAGCATGGCTGGTAGACTGGCAGTCTTGAGGACAACACAGAATTCTTTCCCATGGGAAATGCTGCAAGAAATCCACAGGCAATGAACTGGGATGCGGTTTGGAAGCTGTTGTTTTATGCCCTGCATCGGTGATAGAGCTGGCTTAAAATCCAATATCCTGATCCTGCCACTTTGGAAAAATCTTTAGCTGAGCCCAGCATAGCTAACTTCTAAAGAATGGCACAGAAGAGCCTGTTCCCGTTTGACACGTTAGTCCCCCGTGGTCCTCGGTGAAGGTGCAGTCTCTCTCTGCCTTGGGTGGAATTTTCTAACCAAATGGACAAACACTGCCTGTGGAATGGACAAAATAACCCCCAAAGCCTTTAAAGAAGAGCAGCTCAATCTGCTGCTCTAGAAACAAACCCTCCTTTTAGCTTGCCCCTGGTATCTTGAGGAAAATAGGCAGCTGTCAGGCAGAACTTGTGTGGCCCCAGAGTGCAAAGGCTTTTTTGCTGGATCAGGGCTACAGTGGCAGTGGGAACCATTCGCATCGAGTTACAAATACTAGAGAGCCTAAGAAAAACAGGGAGGTTAAAACAGTCATGAAGTTTATACTGAAACTACTTTTTACCTCTGTAGTATGAAGTCACCTACAGCTGCTTCATTCTTCACCTAAGAGAGATTTCATGTTGATGGGCACATACACTCACAGAGAAGTCTATAGGATGAATATATCTCACAAGGCAACAGCCCAGTCTTCGGGGTTGTTTTTGTTTTTTTCAACAATCAAAGTTAATATGGATCTTTTTCAAAAGTGATGTCATTGAAGACAATTATAAACTGTATCAACAATATGTACTACAGCCTGCAAGTCACAATCTGTGCACACCAAATGGAATATATTATTGCTTGTTAGCCTATTAGACTTTCTTTATAAAAAGATTTTTATACAGAGTACAGGATTATGACAAAACTAGCTAAGTAGTTCTCATCTTGAAAATACAACATCAATTCTTTCAACAAAGGCTTGAATAGTAGCTGAGAGTTAATGAACGGTAACAAATATTTACTAATAATTTTATGGCCAGTTTGAACAGAATTTCTTCTAGGACTCTTTTCTGGTGTGTATTTACATATGCCTCTTCTCTTTTGGAAAAAAAGTTGATAGAATATAACAAGGAACATAGAAATCAAAAGAATGAGTGAACTTCATACCAGGAACATTGAACATTTCTGAAAACACTAAATCATGTTATCTGTTAAAAAACATACATCATTTTGTCTTTAAAGAAAAATATTTTTCCTGTTTTAAAATATTACCAACAGCATGTAATAAACTAACTTAAAATGAGGTTCATAAAAAAGTTGTCTTGCTGTCTAAACATTACTAAACATGCTTAGGTTGAGATTCTGTTAACTGCCTCAACATCTTAAAAATAGCTCCTTTACAGGAACTTGTGATATTCATACTCCAGAAGACCTGCAAATTTAGAACAGTACATTGATAGAGGATCTGGTAGCTAGAAACAAGAAATACATATTTTTCACCCAACTCAAATAATTCTCCAACGTCCCTTGAAACAATCCATGGCCCAGAAGCAGGGACATACTCGGTGAGAGGATGAAGTCTCCCGGCCCTGCCCTGGCCGGGACGCAGAGCCCCAGGCACTGCACCCAGGGATGCTCCAGCCAGCCCACGAGGCTTCGGCTGCAGAGGGAGGACCCAGGGATGGAACTGAGGAGCGAGGACCTCGTGTCTGCTCTGTGGCATCCCAGCTGTGTTGGGGCAAAGGGAAAGCAACACCAGGAGACCGGGAAAATATCACATTTGTTGCCCGAACAAAGCAGGACTAACCACGGGCACAGCCGAGGGCACGGCTTCAGCGCTGCCTCTGCGCAGGGGACACCCACTGGGGAGAGGCCCTTCTGCTCTCAGGGAAGCTCTCACCATCAGGATTTCTTTACTTTCCATGGCAGTAGTAATGCAGGTAACATTTAGGGACTAGGTCTCCATTTTTTAATATTTTTGGGGAGGGGCAAGCAATCCTCCCATTACTGTTAAAATCCCTGTTACTATCCTCCCGTTACCATTTCATGCACAAGGAACAGCAAATCAACCCTGAGCTGGGCAGCTGTTTCTTTCTCCTCAGTCTCGTCCCTCATCATTCCTCACAGACTAGAAATTCTACAATGCTTTGTTGGGTTTTGGGCCTATTTTTACGTCTCCTGCTCTTCCTCTCTCCCCATCCCTGACTATAACTAACAGCTAGACTCAGACACAGAAAAAAGCTCAGTCAGGAGTCAAAGGGGACCAAAGTTCAGTTTTCAGACACTCATCACTCCAGCAAACTGCTACTTCTTACATGACCACATTGGTAACACCAACTGTCATATCACATCACCTTAGACAGAACCTGGCAAGTCACACCGGGGCAGGAAGGGTACTAGATGCTCTACTGGGAGTCTTTAAACTGATAGATAACTAGAAGACTTCTTTTTCAACTATAATAAGCCACGGTCAGTGAAGGAATCACAGGCATGAGTGAAGGAAGAATTCAGACTGCAGGGCATCGTGCAACTCTCCTGGCCTCACTCTGCACCCCGCGGGCACTCTCAGAAGGCTCCTGCCAGTCTGCTTTAAAGCAGGAAGATCATCTGCACTTGCCAGTTCACTGACTGCTGCACGTGGCAGCGTTCATGTTCGGGGGAGAAACAGGACTTGGAAGTGAGTAGAAACAAAAGCAAGAACTACTGGACTACAGAAACAGGACTTGGAAGTGAGTAGAAACAAAAGCAAGAACTACTGGACTACAATCAACCATGTGAAAAATGCAGAAGAAAACAGAAGGGAGCAGACTGTTAAAACTGCCTTCAAATTTCAGAATCTGAGACGTTACAAAAAGAAAACAAGTCGAACTGTAACTTTTTTTTTTTCCACCCTGACAGTGACCTTTTAGCATGATTAAAAACATACAGAAGATAGTCCTCAGTGTTAAGTAGTCCTGTGGTACCTGAACTGATCATCACTGAGCTTGCAGAGCTTTGGAGGGGCAGGATCTAGAGACACGTTGCATTTGCCAGGCATAAGGGACTGAGCTTTTCAGCAGACAGTCATTAAACAAAGCTTTCAGGGGGAACATTTTTGGCATATATAGTCTCCTACTCCCCATTAAAGACTGCAAATATGTTACATTAATCTTCCCGGACACTGGAAAACCATGATTAACTAGCTATTACTGGTAGATAATGTTCAAACTAAGTACCAATATAAAGCTTTCAGTATAACTTAAGACAGAAGCTCTGTTACTCAGCTGTCAGGTCTAGCATGTTCCTGGAGCACCCCACAGTCCTTTTAAAGACATAGTAAAAGATCCAGTGCTACAAACCACTAAATCTACCTATTCTATTCTAGTTCATACACATATTGTACAATATTGCCTAGTACTCACTACATACCAAGAGGAAAAGATGCTGACTTGAATTACAGTAAATGTGCTTTTCTTTAAAATGAAAATTAAGAGAGAGAGCCACAACATAGTTCAACCAGCATGCAACAAACTTTCTTCAGCTAATATATAGAAATTGTCTAATACGATTAGAAAAAATAATTAGCGAGAGGCCAAAGACTTATTTGATCAAGGAAATCAAGAGATTTATCTGAAATGTTGAGGCTTTTGCCACTGAAGACTCAAAAAACTATTCATTCTAGGTCCCTTATCCTCCCTCCCTCTCCATTACCTAATTTTTTACAGAGATTATTGTAAGGCCTATTATTTTTGCATCTATCCTGTAATTTATCTTGAAATAATTTAAAATGCCATAGACAAGCTAGGACCAAAAGCAACTGCTTTTACCATCCACTCCACACTCATGCTTTTATTCTAACAAAGCTGAGGTCCACATGCAGAAATAAATGTTCAGTACGCCTCTACAACAGGGCAAGAATCTGCTCGTTCCTAAACATGACACGGGACCTTCACTTTTCAATCACAAAGTAAAACATCTCCAAAAGCTTATTCTGAGGCAGCGGTCATCAAATCCTCACGAGGAACTAAGACAAAACCTAGCCAAAAGAGGTCTATCAACAGAAAATCTTTGGAGATTTGCTGTGATTTTGGATCTTAAGTTGTTAATTGTCTGCAGGATCTAGAGCACTTAACTCCAGCACGTGACTCCGCTGACACAGCCGTCGAAGCTCAGCAGCTCAGAGAATGTGTTTTACTGGCTTAATCTACAAGACTTGTTTACACTAAGTGCTGCACTTTAATTAACAAATTTACATGCTGTGACCACTGCATCTTCAGATTCCTCACCTGCTCCCTCTCCCTGCTTCAGGGGTTGCATGTCCTCCTGCAGGACACTGGATGTTTGTGTACTGAGACCGCCTAAAGACCCTCTCTCTCCACAAGGAAGGTTACATGCTCTCCAGAACCTTCTTGTCAGATGACAAACTGAGGTTTCTTTCTTCTGCACCCCCAGAAACCTCAATCTCCTCTCCCATGGCAGAACAAAACAGTCCTGCTTCAGGTCAGTTCATAGCACAACAGGAAGGGCAGCATCTCCAGCAGATATGTACCAGTACAAAGGAGATGGGAGAAAAGCAGGAGATAGAAAACATCGTGAGTGAAGGACGCACAGCAACAAGTAAGGGAGTCAGTAAATTGCAGAATGTTGTATCTGACAATACAAAACATCTCAAGCTGCAAGTCTGACGTTCAGCTCCCACTTCTAGTGGCTTTTTTTTCTGAGCAAAATTGCAGTTAATTAGCCTGCTAAACTCCAACTCTGTTCAAACTGTCTTGTCTAAGTAGGCGCTACTTATTCTCCCACCAAGTATGCTTCATCAGCAGTGTTAGACAAGCAATGCAGTAAAGACACTTGCTGGTAATTTGGCACAGTTTGAAAACACAGCGACGACAGTGTTACAGCTAACATGACTCAGTGATGGGGAACTTATTCTAAAGAAAGAGTTGCAGGTTTCCTTCTTTTCCTTCCTTTTGAGAAGAAAGGCCTTATAAAAAGCCCTATTGCTTCCTCTTAAACTTTCTGCTCTTGCTCTTTTTTAGGTCAGATATTGGCCTCTGAATTTTTCAGGTACTTTCTCATGATAGAAGCCGTATCAGAAATTTCTAAAACACACAGTTCATAAAAATTCCTTTCTTACTTTCCCCAATAATCTTTCAGATGCTGCAACTTTCCAGGGTTACTACTGATCTGAAACAACGGTCCAAGAATGACAGTGAGAGAAGTGAAACAAGAGGTGTATGTCTAATTTGACAACTAGGACTCATGCCCCACGGCACCACCTCCTCGGATGGAGAGGGCACAGTGCCCTCCCCCTCGTCTTCTGTCTAAGGTCACTGGTTTATCCTCCTCTTCCAGCTCCACAAGAACTGATTGAACATGCATTGCGCTTGAGGTCAGAGTTCCAGCAAACAAAACCTTGACAGCATGTTTAAAAAACAAAAGCAGTTCCCCCTTCCTTACTCACTAAGACCTGTCACAGCAGGGTCCCACTGTGCTCTCCAGGGAAAGCTGTGAGGACTGGCGCAGGAGCGGGCCTGTAGTGGGATCTACCATCGAGGAGGTTGGGAACAGCTTGTACCAGCCGATCGCTAAAGTCGACAAATCCAGTTCTTCCAGGAGGACCCTGGCGACTCCCATGAAGTGCTTGCGCTCCATGCGTCCATAGTTTCCCCAGACTATGACCTTAGGAAGAAGAAGAAGAGGAAGCACAGTTAATTCTCCAACTTGCACACTTGCTCAGGAAGCACAAA
>JANVCC010000271.1:6327046-6370537 GCA_025345505.1 Todiramphus chloris collaris
GGCAGGGAGATGTGCTCCGGCAGGGAGATGTGCTCCGGCAGGGAGATGTGCTCCGGCAGGGATCCGCTGCAGGTGACACCAGCGGCTCCGCCTCGGGTGACAGCCAGCAGATGGGTTTCACAGACACTGGAGCAGACCTGGAAAGCCCTTCCCCTCCCATTACCAAACATACCTCTCCCCTTAGGGGAGAAATTGCTACAACTCAGTGATCACCAATACGAGATATCTTCTTTTTTTATTGCTGTCTAAAAAAAGCTGGAGAAAGAAAGAGGGAGCAACTTGCAGCTGACTTGCAAATAGCAACTGTCAAAACCAGCAGGGCCCTGGGGACCAGGGCTGCAGCAGGACCACCTCCTGCTGACAAACAGCCGCATACAGGGAAGATTAATAGGTGACACTTGTCACCCTTTTCTGTCTAAAGGGCACAAATTCTCCACTGAGCAAGGGCAGCACAGCCTTTTGAACAGGAAAGGGAAATTAATTATCTCTCCTCTGGCCCTCTGCTCTCACTAATCGTGATTCATGGGCTTTGCCACAGCCAAATGTGAATGATTTTAATGAAGTTAAAGATGATGGGTTTTGCTGTGGAGCTGGTCGCAAGTCAGATGTAACTCTGTTATTGACCTGAAGGCACAGGGAGAGCGCAGGCAGGTCAGTAAGGCCTCCGGGGTGTCAAGGACAAATGAAGGACATTTTGCCAGGGACCCACAGAAGACAGTCCTTGGCTGCAGGTGAGGAGCTAGAGCAGGGGTAGCAGTGGACAACACTCTGGAGCCTACTGATCCCGGGGTCTCTGAGCCCACCAACACGAAGCAGCATCAGCAGAAACCTTCACAAACAGAAGCACTGTTTGCAGCGGTAGCAGCTCCACCCCAGCGCTCGGCACAGGCTGAGCAAAGCCCACTTCAGCCACATGGACAAACCAGCCGTTCTCAGCCCACTGAGAGCATCTCTGAGGGCATCTCAGCACAGACACAGCTCGGGCGAGCCGTGGACAGCTCTTGTTGCAGTCGTGGGGCCACCCAGGAGAGGGAGACAAGCCCACGCAGAGAGGGGCTGGCGTGGCTGCTGGCAGAGCCTGGAGCACAGCCCCAGCTCCGGGCACTGCCCCGCGCAATCCCCGTGGAGAAGAACAGCTACCCCGTTCCTCCTCCCAACTCGATGAAAAAGGGGGCTGAATAAACTATTTATGTATTCTGTGACACGTTTATAGGAGGAATGGAGAGCGATCTTAGGCACCGTGTGCTCGAACTGGGGCTGAGATTGACTAGATGCTCTCCTTTTAAACAGAACATTCATAATCCTGATTATTTAGGAGATCTGTGCAGCAGTCTCTGAAGACCGCGCTCGTGCGTTGCATGCTCAGGGCACATGAAATCTGCCCTCTGCAATGTAATTTAAGAGTGGCTGAAAGGCTCTTTGCCAGCTGCTCTGCTCTTGGAAGGTAGCAGGGTTTCCTGACCGACCCACTGCACAGCCCTGCGCCCTGCCCCTGCACACACAGCACCACGCAGCTGCTTCTGCTGCTCCTCAGCGACACTCAGATGGGGAACCTGCTTTTCAAAGGGCGCTTGTGAACTGAGCAGGATTTGAATGCCGAGGAGGGCAATGCTGATTTCAACATAAAATGGTACACAGGACATTCAGAGCACCTGTGCTGATGCCTCTCACACCGCTTCTCTGGCTCTGCTCAGCCTCTGCCGCTCCCCACCCGTCCCTCCCTGCACATTAGCATGCAGAGCGTGTAACAGCACAGACACACTTAGGGAAAATGTATCATTAATTTCTTTTCCTGTCCGTACAGAGTTTGTCTGACCTCTTTTCCAAATCTATTTTTAAATCGCTTCTGGGACTCTGCATGCCAGGTATACCATTATGCTGCTGCAAGCATCTGCAGAATCAGCTTGTCAAGACCTTGCAAAACTCAGAGGAAATAGAGTAAGGCACTTCCACAGGTCACCCAGTCCCCACCCAGGCCAGAGCAGCCTCACTCCCTACGTCACTCACGACAGCTGCTCATCCAACCTGTTCTTAAAATCCCTCCCTAGAGAATTTATTCCTGGGCTTTGCTTTTCTCTTTCCTTCCACATCTCTTTCCCATCCTTATGCTTTGCACATCAGTCCCCAACACCATTTGCGAGTTACCAGTTCGAAGCACAAACCAGCACATTTCCTTTCTTTTGTCCTTGACACACTACTTTTTAATTCTCTCTTACAAGACTTTGTGAGTCATCCCAGTTGCACCAACTTGTAACGTCCACACACTGCCTGCTAGGTCTGTGCAGAAGAAATGCAGAGCGAGGTATTTATCTCCAGCTCCCTTTGCACCCTTTTGTCAAGGAGCTCTGTCAAGAGGAGGGGTATTCTGAGAGGACTTTGTGTCCCCTGCCTTGGACCAAATCCCCAGCATTGTCTCTCTCTTACACTTGCACATCCTGACTTCTGCAGAGCTCTCCTGCTGCACTGCTGTGGGCAGGTGGTGAAGACAGACAGCTTCAACACAGCCACCCCTCAGCACACCCAGGCTACAGCTATCTTCAGCAGATAACATTTTGTCTTGTGCTTGTCATGGATTTATTCACACTATCCACACCACCGCCTATTTGGCATCAACTCAAGCCTTTAGAAGCGAGACACTCTTTCAAGAGATGCTCCCCTGTGTCTAGTATGTACTTGGGATGTGTTTGGGCCTGGAGCTCAGAAATTGTTCTGTTCTCATTAGTATTTTCTAAAAGACTTTTTTCTGTTCTTTTAGGGGACAAAGTTGCAATTAATAAGCAAGTTGCCTAAACACAGCCCTGCAACCGAATGGCTTGACTAACAGCTGAACTAACACATTTGCTCTACGGCTACATCCAACACATAGCTATGTTTTCCAGCTTGGTCTTTAAAAAACTGGGACAGCAAGACATGCTTCCTTCAGCTAGGAAGGGAGAGGGAAGAAGTCTCCGAAACCGGTAACATATTTGACAGTTATTTTATGCGAGCATAAAAAAGCCCCATCAGAACTCCCCTTTCAGGGAGCAGTCATGTACCATACAGCAATCACACTCATCCATATTGCATGTTAAGGCCTTTTAAATCACATGGTACAGGCAGAAGCCAAGCACATATCTATCAGCCAAGGAGGAAGGCAGCACTGGGTAATTTAATGTCCACTGTGCCTATCTGTAAAATATTTATGGTGCATATGAGGAATTATTAATGTGCATCTGCCTGCATCATCAGAGGATCGGGTGCACAGCCCCTCACCCCATCACCATCCATGTGGATGCTGCAGGAGCCTTCGCTTGGGCTGGAAAGGATTCCGATGAATACCTATCCCTGCAGGAGCCAAACCCAACCTAACCCCACCCCACTGACTGCACACCTCTCCTCTGCCAGGCAACATCCCCATCTCTGCCTCTCAACAAGCTCCACTTCTCCCAGGGCCACTCCAGTTCCTGTAGCGTTTATAGCAGCGTGACGCGCTGGCCTGTGCACTGTCACACACTGTACTCCGCTCGCGTACCCGAGCCCTTCTGCTGTATGAATTCTGCCACTTAAATGGTGCTATAAAAACTGTGCAGTGAATTCTGTACAAAGACCTCCCCAATTCCCTTCCCCACCTTACCAGGCTGGCACCAGCTTTAGCAATCTCCAGTCAGCTCAGATGCACTGAATAAAGGATGGCTGCCACCTGCCTCCAGAGAGCCATTCTGCCTGTTCCCGAGATGCTGCTGGAGGTGGGATTCACTGTATTTACTGCTGTAACTGCAGCCCCAAGGTCGCATCCTTTCCAAGCCGTGCTGGTCACAACATCACAAAAGGATGTGTTGTTGCTGAACAGGCTGACTAATTTCCTGGGTATTACAGAAACAATCCCCATGCCTTTCCCGCTTTCTGTCTCAAAAGGCCTTGATTTCTTATAGCCTGAACTCTATTAACAACAACATTTCATTACATTTTTAAAAGGACTTGGATAAAAGGAGAGCCCTACAGATAATTTGCTATAGAAGAGTCTAGAAGTCTCCTGGCTTTGGATACCAAAAGAGAGACATTCAGTGAATAGCTACAACATGAATCTCCTGAATGGTGCACTGAGGAATCAAATCTTGTTGTAATTCTTGAATGACAATGGGTAATTTTTGGTGAAGTGAATTTTCACAGGGCCATATGATCACAAGCCAGGACATTATTTTCTCCAGCTTCCTTTTAGTTATTGCTCCACAGTGAAGCATAGAAGGCTGGGTAGCTCTCCCGGCCTAAGTCCCAGCATCAGTTCACATCAGCCCTGTACTCACAGGTGGGAGAACTGGTACAAGCTGTAGCTTGCAGAAATGGCATGAGACAGAGTAAAGCCAAGAGGCGCAAGATGCCCGTGCTGGTGGCACATGTGCCAGGCTCCACTCTGCCTCCAGCCCTGGCCACAACAGTGGCTCCAGGCAGAGGTCAGGCTGCTGCTCCCTTGATGAAGGGAAAAGAGAGCTGATATGGCTAACAACAAGATGCTTCCTTGCTGGACTCCTCTCAGATAATGCAAGAACAAACCTCTAAGTCTTTGCTAGTCATCACCTGCTGTGTTTTTCTAAGGTGAAAAGCACCTCAGCTCTCCATAACTTAATCATCTCAGCGGTAGCCAGCAAGAACAAAAAAGCTGACGAGTACCACTTACCAGGGACTATGACAGCTAGCAATCTTTTGTTCCAGGTCCATTTTCATCTTTCTGCTCCATTTTCAGAAAGAAAAGTGGTTGGCAGGAATAAGTAACACGCAAATCCAAAATCTATTACTTTCTGAACGTTGTACATGGTCTCGTGCAGCTGCAGCGAAACCCAGCCAAAACAAGATGTAGTTTGTGCAAGAGCCAGGATGGAGCTGGAGCTCTCTGCTGAATCTCAGAGGTTTGCTTGCAAGTTATTCCTATATTTGGAATTTTACCCTTGCAGTGATCTTGGTGTCCTGAGACTACCTGGTCTGCACTTGCTACAGTGAGTAGCTGTCCTCTCATGCAGATTTTTAAGGACATACATAGAAGTAAATACTCACTGCTGCAGAGATTTTAAACGGTGCTAAAACTGGTCTGAATTCTGAATGGAAACATCCGTGTGTGCAAAAGCACAACCAACCTGTCGGGAGCAGACCCATCTTCCAATGACAGAAGGACAACAAGGTTAGAGAGCACACCACTTCCATAGCCTGTCTGAAGGCAGAACCGCAGCCATAATGATCCCCCAACAAGGAAACAAAACGTAGCAGCACAGCTCAAGATCTGCTGAGAGCACAAAGAGCAAAACCCCAAGGTGCAAGAACAGTCCACAATAACAGCTAAGTCCTAGAAAGTGTAAAAACCAGTCCAAGAGTCAGTCTGTTGTGAAGAACAACTCAGAAGACATAGCAAGGGCTTGACAGATGGTGTCCCTGCTCCCACTAGCAGCACGCAACCAAGCCTGGCTACGGCACCTGGATGCACGAGGCTTGGCACCTGCACGGGGCAGCGAGAGCGTGAGTGAGTGAAACCTAGAAGCATGAATGACCGAAATCTGCTTTGGTTAAAGTATCACCTCTCCCTTCTACAAAGTCTCGCACTGAGTTTTACTATGTTCCCACAGTCTTGCACCACCACTGTGCAGTAAAAAGCTGGGGAATAGGCTTGGGGGACTTTTTGCACTGAGAAGAATTAGATGAATCAGTGTGGTGACACCGTGAGCACCTACTGGCATGCTGTATGAGCCTACATTCCAGGAGATGCATATTTCAAACCTTCAGGTAAAACCCCAATGGGAATATTATGTTGAAGAAGGGCCTAGCATATACTAGAGAAGTGTATCTCTACATAACAAGCCTCTCCATAAAAAAACCCTGGCTTTCATGTGCTCTGGTATTCACACGAAAAGCAGCACTGCTCAAAATCATGCACTAGAGAGAATTCTTCGGCTGCAATACTTTGTGCTGGCACAGAGCAGCTGTAGCCAGCTGCCACCAGCACACCCCAGCAAACATGAAAGCAGTTCACCAGCATCACCCTTTAAAGCCATGTTTGTATGACTGAGAGCAGGTATTTAGGGCATTCTGCAGCAAAGTTGCACCAGATCTTTGATCATTTCAGCTTACCCCCTTTGGAAGCTGTCCTTTTAGTCCTTAAATGGAAAAGGATTATAAAAACATATGGAACTTGAGAAACAAGCCCTCTTGCAAGATGAGGCTTTGAATCTATTTTCTTCCCCATGCAAACACACCGAAGAGACACTTGTGTAGGAAGAACTAGGGTGACCTTGCCTTGCTGAAAATGGGGTTTTTGAGAGTCACTGGTGAAAACCATCTCGGACCTAGGAGCTTCTGCACTGGTCAGAAACCCAGCATTAAGAAGAAAAGAATCTTGCCACAGCTAACACAGTCCTATGAATCTTCATTTTGCCTCCCTGGGAACACAGCTGCAGCAAACACGAGAGGTCAAGAGACATCTGATTTAGGAGAATACAGTTCTGTCCCTCAAAGCTATTCCCCCAACAATTCCTTTCTTTGCTGCAGGAAAAGAAAGCAGAGAAACTCCCCTCCCATCATGTTCCAAGAGAATAGAGCCCTCTTAGCTCTTTGTACTCTCAGCCCTGTTTGCTTATCACTTGTGGCTCAGACAGATAGCTGCAATTCCCCCCGGCTTTCCAGAGGAGATCAATTATCCCACCTAGGAACAAAGCCTCACACTTCTCAGAGAAGTCAGAGGAGAAGGTGCCTCATCTCATCCGTGGCAGAGGGGCTGGTGAGGACATTCTGGCAGCGTTCGAGGTTGGAATACCAAATGTTAGGCTTGTTCTAATAAAGACGTTTGGATTGCTAGGCAGAGTTTTTCTTTCTTTGCTGGACTGATAGCTACATTCTGCCTGCCTTCAGGGCAAGCCAGCACTTGTACGGGTGCAATATTTTGTTGGCAGAAACATCCTCTCTCCAGGAAAGCCCAATCAAAGAAGACAGCGTATACAATGATAGGACACAGACCATTTAGAGAATGAGACCCCTTCCCAGGAGGGTAAGCTATGTAATATAAAAAGGAAAGAATTCTACTCTGCATGGAAGCAGATTCTTGCCCCACATTGCCAAGGGACTGAACTTAATCACTAATCCTCTGCATGTCGTAGCGGAGGCAGAACTCCAAGCCACAGGCCTGTGCTGGTGTAGCAGGAATATTTCCCTGGAGACAGCAGCTCACAGAAGAGATAAAATACATCACAGCTTTGGAGTGACAAGATTGCTATCGCAGCCTGTGCCTCATTACTATTTCCAACTTTCAGCACAGATCTATGATGCCTTTCCAGGATTAGCCTACTTCTAAAGCTAAAGAAAGTCTCTCTTAATTTACAGCCTGTTACTTATTTAACACCAGAATCACATTAATTGCGAGTCTTTGGACTATCTCAGCATTTTACACAGTACAGTGTACTTAGAATATCACGTAGGACTAGAGAGAGTGAACAGAGCGATGCCAAGTGTGGGACTTGGCTTAAACAGAGCACGTTTTAGGTACACACTCTGGCCTCATATCTAGAAGCACAGAAACTGATGGTTTATATAGCCTGCTTTTTTAAATACTGAGGGGTTTTGCCTCCAAAGATTCCCATGAATGGTCATCTTAATAGAATTATTATAATCTCCATATATGGCTTCAAATAATGGAAATACAAAAAGCAGAACTGCAGACAAGTCAGGCCCCAAAGTTCTGGACTAAGGATCCCCTGCTTTGCATTTTGATAGAAACCTTCAATGCAATAAAGTATGCTATAACTTTTCTTGGGGTCAAAAATCTTTTCTAAAATACATTCTTTTATCACACTAACTCAGATGAAACAAAAGAAAGTTTGTTACCAAAAGTGTATGCAGGTTTCTAAATACGTATTTTGATATAAAAATGATTCTTTTGCTACTTGCATCCTTTCCATCACCTTGGCGCTTCTCCCCCCACTCCAAACCAAAAGCCTGTTTTGAAACAGGGAAGATGGACAACTTTTGTGCACCATGAAAAACTACTGACTTATAATTTATTACCAGTAATGAGCCTCTGCTATCCACCCTGAATTATTCTTCTAAAGGCAAGGCAGTTAAAAGTAATGGGTATCTGCTTCAGCTCAGAATAATGAGGACACTAAAAAAAGTATATAAAGGGCTGAAGTACGCAGCAGCTTTGCAGGCAGAGAGATCTGCTCTAATGGAATGGGCAGGACACCGGCAGCACGGGCAAGTCAGAAAAACACATCATCTATCAGGCCGGAAGAAAATTAATAGGTGCGAGAAGCACAGCACAACCCACAAGTGATTGCCCAGCTCCCTCTTGATGACTTACTTTCCCTCTGACCCGTAGCTGTTCATGCTGTCCTCAATGGACTCGTGGCTGGCTTGACGGACGGTCCGGCTGGGCATTTCGACAGCCAGCCCAGTTTCTGTGCTCCTCTGGATGGCTCCTTTGAGTCTCCGACCGTCCCCATCTGGGAACAAAAGGGGAGAAAAGGCAGTCAGCCACTGTTCCCTGAGCCTTCCACAACAGAGCCAAGGAAAAGCAGAGACAGCCTTTCAGAAAGATCTGGCAGCCAGGCAGTATTTGCTCTCACACCGCGTTTCGTTACTCAGCCCCACCTCGGCGACAGCTCCCAGTCATCTTTGGAATAAACCCAGTGCTCCAGCAAGCCAGGACCCAGCAGAAGCTCATAACATATATCCCACCCTCCCTGCTCCAACCTTGTGCACCCATTAATCACACACTGAGCTGGCTATATGTGGAGCTGCCCAGTTTGGGAGCAGAGCAGGGGCGTACAGCCTGACCGTGCCTCAAAACGCTTCCTAAACCCCACCTTACTGCCTCACGTTGTGTGGAGCAGGGAAGGCCAGCAGCTCCCCACGAGCATCAAGGGAGAAGAGAGAAGAAACAGGCCAGGAAGCACCAGAGGTGCTGTGAAGGCAGGAGACCTTCCAGGCAGGCCACAGCGGAATAATTTGGCACAGCCAAAACCTTCCCTGGTGGCACCTGGAAAGGCCCCAGCGGTGGAAAACCCTGGAGAGGACTATTCCCCTTTGCACACACCCTCAGCCATGGCACAAAGGGAATTAAGTAGGTTCTGGTTCCTCCTGGGTGCAGTCTTCAGAGGCTCAGCCCTCTGAAATTAACAGCTGCTATTTTCATCCTCCAACTCTAGCAGACTGTTTCTCAGAACAAACCATGTTATGTAATGAATATGTAATGAATACCATTCCTATTAATTGCTTTAGCTGGTGTTAGGAAGCTCCAGATTTCATCCCACATACTGCACTCATCCTGAAACACAGCTGCTACAAGTTTCCTGAACAAAGCAGAATTATCTAAATCCTTCAAAGATGCCTGCCCATTAATCTGGATTCAGGCAACAAACCCCTGACCCAAGGTGCTCTCAGAAGACCACCAGCTTTTTGAGCATCACCCTGGAGAAGAAATGACCCAGCTGTTGAGTCTAGAGAACCAGAGCCCCAAATACTAAAAAAATAAGAAATTAACAAAAAAAAAAAAAACCAAAACAAAGAAATCAAGTCTTTCCCAACTCTGTCAGAAAAAAGGATGATATCTGTAAGAACCTGTCTAATCTCTGCAGAACATTGTTACTTCTGTAGCAAGCTGCTGACCTAAAACATTTTTCTTTGTCTTGGTGTGAACAGGCATGTTTAAAAAAAAAAACAAACAAACCAAAAACAATTTAAACAAAAAATCAGCAAGATACCAGAAACACTTCCTATCCTACTTCTTAAATTATACCTACAATGAAAGACAAAAGTTCTCCTACAAATACAGCTATAAAGTCCCTTTTCCTCTGGTATCATGAGGTTTCCAGCTGGGTAAACGTGTTGGCCCCCAGGCTCTGTACCAGCTGCTGTCCTCACATATGGTGCAGCACGTGCCCGCCAGCCCCTGTGGGCTGCCAGGATGGGACACGCGTGTTCTGGGTGAACGGTAACTGCAGTTTGCATTGTGTGTGCCCAGAGCAATGTACGAAGCACGCTGTATAAATCAGGAAGTTACACAGACGTAAAACATATTTTTAATGTGCTTTCAAAATCCAAACCTTCGGGCGAGAATAACAATATAAGCATCTATAAAAGCAAAGCCTCGTTAAACGGCCTCGCCTCGATCTCCAGCTGCTGCAGAACAGTTCCCTCTGACGTGCCTCCTACAAGCCTGGTGGTCTTTGTAGGATCCTTTAGGAGAGCATCCCACAGCCTCGTGGGCAGACTTGATGGTCCATTTAATTTGTCTCGCATCCACCTCCACAAAGAATCTTTTAGTCATCTACATCCATCAGTGCCCATCCCTCCTTCGCCTGTGCACGCTCAGAACGCTCGCCCTCCGCACTGTCTCGGGCAGTGCTCACCAGACCCTTTGTTGGCAACCACGGGGCGAAGCAGTAAATGACAGAGATGTAGGAAACAAATTAAAAATGCCCCACTGCCTAATTATGCAACATCTGTACGACGAAATCTCTTTTTTCCCCAATCTAACGAGATGTGCCTGGAGACATTCATACTTAGAATACTATGCACCGTATCAGGCAACAAACGAGAGGCTGGGGACAGAGCGAGGCTTTAGGGCATCCCACGGTGCTTCCTGTTCACCAGCTCACGATTCGTGGCTAGTGCCATAAAGCAGGAGGGCCCAAGACAAGGAAAGGCAGCACCATGGAAGACAGGCAGGACCAGAGCACTGCACCAGAGACAATTCAGCAGGCACGGAGCAAGTTCAACTGGAGCAGCACACGCACAGCTTTGTGCTGCTGCCTTTCTATGAGTGGGTGGTTTTCTAGTACTGCTAATTGTGTTTACAGCTGGGACACATGGATATTCTTGTTTTTTAAGTATGTATATAATGGAGAAACGCTGGAAAACAAGACAACGGGAATAGATGATGAGAATCCTTTGTTCTTCCCTCCCCTTCCAGACAGAAATGCACAGTGACTCCTGCATCTCACAAACCATCTCCCATTACTCTGGGGAAAGGTTTCTCCAGCCTTTTTCTCCTCCAGTTTCTTTTTGCCCAAAGTTTCCCTTAAACAGAAGGGAAGAAGTAACTGTTTTGCCAAAGGCAAGCTCTCAAACTGCTTCAGCCAGAGTCAAGACTGAAACAAGATAAGAGACCAGCGTAAACACCAGAGATGCCATCAGAAACACGATACAGGTTCCTGAACTACTCACATAAACCCTTTAGTCAAATTTTACCTGTAGCCATCATGTAACAAAAAAACAGTGTTTCAATCCCATCAGCTGGGAGAGAAGGGCAGGCAGATCAGGAGTTGCACACCTTGAAAGGGTTGGTGCAGAAAGGAAATGTGTCCAAAGCCATACTGCTCATCTGCAGACTGAAAACGTGCCACAAGCAACAGTCACCTACCAGCAACCTTTTCTGGTCAGCATGGAGTGTGGCAGGGGGGCTGTGCCTCCTCCCTTAGCTGAAATCTTGTGCTTCAACACCCTTGCAAATCAAGAAGATAAATGATAAGCACCTACGTGAGTGTGTCCTGGCAAAACAATTTGTCTTAATTCAATTGTTATCAGGATCTGGAACAAGTAAGAGTAGCATCAATATTTTCTGCAGTGTCACCAGTTTTATTCCCTGCACCTTTTCCAATTAAGCAGTAAATGACAAAGGCTAAGCAGCCAGTCATGCCTGCAATGCAACATGCAGCTGAAGAGGAGATTCTGCTTCAGAATGACCTTGGGAAGTGAAATTCTTTGCTCAAATATCCAGGATGAAGATACACAGCACTTCGCAGATGCCAAGAACCAGAAGGGACCAGCAGACACTTTGCCAAGTTCTCTGCCTTGACAGGCACTTACTCTCTTCAGCCAAAGAATTTACCTTTGGCTAAAGAATACCTCCTGAAAAGCTGTCCACTCTGGATTTGAAGATACCGAGAGATGAACAATCTGCCATCTGCCTGTACAGTTCACTTTACTACCTGACATTTAGAGATGTGACTTAAGCTGGTCTGGTTTCAGCTTTCACACATCAGGTTTTTTAATGCCCTTCCCCACCTTGAGGGCTGCTTTGTGTTCTTGCTATGAAGACTTTTCTGCAGCATATTCAAGTCATCTCTCCATCTTTTTTGACAAGTTAAACAGGCTGATCTCTGTGTTTCTCATGCTTTGGCTTTTTTTTTTTTTCCTGCCCTTGAATCTTTGTAATGACCTCCCCAGGTTTTAAATGCCCTTTTGAGAACATGCACAGCAGAACTGGAGACTGTATTTTAGGGCATAAGTACATACAGAGGTAAAAATCAGCTTGTGCTCTCATCTTCCCTGCTTCTGCTTGCGTCTCCCAAGACCACTGTAAGATCTTAGGACAGGATTACACCTTGCCTGGACTCTGTACAGCCCCTGCTTGTCCCCTGGTACAACCTTGTAGAATGATATATTAAGAAACATGTAAGAAAACATTTTATTTGAAGGGAGCAGAAAGTCCAGACAGCTCTACACAACTCTCCCACTCTCAATACTATTTACTATCCTTCTAATGTGCCTATCACCTGTGAATTCAGGGAGGTTTAAACTCATGCTTGCTGCAAATCAAATGAAAACGCTGAATAGCACCAGGCCTTCAAAAGAGCCTCCTGCCTTTGAGGCTTTTCCTTGGCAACTGCTTTTTGAAATTTGAAGTAAGTTTTTAATCTATCACTATTACAATTTTTAGGGTCATGTTGTTCTAGGACGAAACCCTCACATACTTATCACATTCACCCAGATACCTTCTACAAAAACTCATAAAAAAAGTGTCTAATAAGACCCATTTTCCCTAAATCCTTCTTGACGGCTATTAATTATATTCCATCATTTTGTTCTTTATTAACTGGATCTCATTATCATGTTTCCCCTAATTCTGACTGTGAGTGGTATCAGATCAACTACCAAAAGTTCCCTCCAGACAACCCAGTAATGGACAAAGAGGAGTAAGGTGACCGTGCAGGTGCCCTGCATTGCATGGAGCATCCCTTGGAGAGTTTTCCTTAAACATATTTTCAGCTGTCAACTGTATCGAGAGGCAGCTCTTCTCAAGGGTGATGCCACTCCTATAGCAGAACTGACTACCACCAAGAACTGTATTTGCCTTGAACTTTGAGAGTGGGGAAAAATAAGAGCAGCAATGTCCTCTTTTGTCCCTCCAGGGAAGTTCCTATTCCTCATGTCCTCTCCTATGCCAGGCTAATTCATGACTCTTGGAGGCCCTTCCTCTCTGCCACTGACAGGTCTCTCCATGCTCAGGGACCATCAAGCCTTGAAAAACCTCTGCGAGTTCTGCAATAGCTCATCACAAGGTCATGATTATGTAATTATTATTGCTACACAAACTTTCTCTGATAGATGTTTGTTGAGTTGATGGTTCTGAGGGACAGGGTGTGCCCCTTTCACTACCTCTTCTCTTGTCCCTTCTTTTTACCCCACCCAGGTACTTGGTACCTTCCTTCTCTTTTCCCTTGTTTTCAGTTTTCTCCTCCATGTTCTCTCACTTTGCTGGCTGCTACCAATACAAAAAGAAACCAGCATGGTGCATGTGCTGTGGACACTCCCATAGATTAGAATTAATTGACATTGATTTAAACCTGAGATTAGGAATTGACTGAATTTCAGCTCAATCAGTTTTGCTCCTAAATTAGCCAACAACTTCCAAACACAGAACATGGTGGTACCCAGAGCACGTGGCCGGGCAGCACCAACACAGGCCACCGAATATACCCCAAGGGTCTGGCAGAACATCCCAGTTAACTTTTCTCCTTCCCAAACCTCACCTTGGGGTGCAGGTTAAAAGGAAGGGAAATTAGCGTGACGCTTGCTTTCTATTTGCTTTTGTTCCTACTGCAAAGCTCTGGACAAAATAACATCTCTTCATTTCCAGCAAAGACTAGTCCAAGCCTGAGCAACACCATTGCACTTGTAGTGCTTTTCTTATCCAAGTCAAGCAGCAAGCATCGATCTGCATCCAGCCACATGTGCCGCAGGGCAGCGACCTGAGCACGCTCTGCTCTCTGCCTTCACACCTGGGTTCCTCAGAAACCGAATTACCTGCTTTGCTCCAAAATGAGGCCCAACCAGCACTTATGAATCAAGAAGAATTGACAACCCCAGTGGGGAAACAGAGAAAAACACATCTGAGAATTGCTGCACCCTTTGGAGCATGCTGCAGATCATACAGAAGCAGAGCTGAGCTGAGGGGATGAACATCTGCAAGAGCAAAACGCATCTGCAGCCAACATCCAGGGACAGGTACCAGGGGCATGTGGCTGGGTGGGAAGGAACCTGACTGCTTGCAAAGGAGATGTGCTCTGAGCTGTGCAGCAGCTTATGCCAAATCTTCCCACTTTATCACAGTCTCAAACGTGGTCTCACAAGCCCTGTTATTTCCTACAGCCACAAACCTCACTCTTAAGGTCAAAATCAAAGAGTTGACTCTTGCTTCCCTGCAAAGATCCGCCCCAGAGATAAGATGACACATGTCAGTTTAGGGCTGAAAATGAAGAAGGGAAAACACCAAGCACTCATCTGGATATGAAGAAGGTCCCCAAGTCCAACAACTGCTCCCCACCATAGTTGCGGGCAAAAAGCAGCAGCGGGAGTCTCAGCTCAGCACCCTGTGAGACTCCTGAAGCGCTGCCCTTTCTACCTACTGCTCATTTTCAGCTACTGTGAGAACAGAGCCAGCGCATTAACTCCTCCACCTCAAACTTTGTCCCTGCATTGGTGTTCCTAACGGGTTTAAAAATAAAAGATTGTTTTCTGTGTAGTCAGATGCTGAATCCCTACAGACGTGTGCTAAGATTTGTATGCCAGGAATCAATCCTGAGATGAACAGAAGGATTCTATTGTTCAGATTCAAAGGGAAGAAGAAGAAAAAAAAAAAAGGGGCCATCTCAGGCCCTTTTACATCCATACCTGTGTTTGGAGCAAGCCATGCTGCTCTCCTCAGGGGATGCTACTGCTGAGGAGAGAGGGGGAAAAAATACTAAAAAAAAATAATAAATACTGGATTGTCACTTCAGAATGCAGTTTAATGAGATGAACTCAATCTCATCATGCCTGGCAAGCTCTGACATCCTGCCAAGTATTCCCTACATCGCCATCCTAATGGAGTGTGAATTATGAGCACCTAAAGAGGGGCAGTTTGTACTGTGCCCCAGAACACACCAGACTATCATCGCAGCCAGAATAATCCACCAGAAATGACAGGAAATGGCTGGGGATGAGCAGGGGCACTAATCAGGCTGTTTGCTTCATTCCTCTTGTCCTAGTTTCAGACACTAATAAAATCACACCCTTTCTTTCCAAATTAAGCAGAAAATATTCTGTGGGAAGGAAAAAAAAATAGAATCTGTACATTTTTAATCTGTGCAGATTAAGTACATCTGTAGCAATGGGAAAAGTCAGTCAACTGTTACTGAGAGCCAGAAAACAGGAACATTAGCAACTGTTTGTACTGCTGTGATAGCTACAGACCCCAGCTAAGGGCTGGGACACCCCACCTGCATGGGCAGCACAGTCACCAACACATCCACAGCTCCTGGGCCACTATGGTATTTTAGTAGCAAAAGGCTTTCTCTCATCCTCACCACACCCATGCCCCGGAGTGTACACATCAAACCAACTCCTTCTTGAAGCTGTCATTTTTTCTTCTTCCTCCTCACCATTAAAGGAGAACCAAAAGCATTCACAGGGTTATTTTTAAGCAGGCACCTGGCAGCAGTCTCAGAGGCTGCTCACTGAACTCGAGACGCGCAACAGAAAGCTTCCTCTGCCCTCCTTACACGTTACGTAGCTGTGCAGGGCACAGGAGCTCTGCCAGTCTTCAGAAAGCAACAGCCCTATTTCTAAAGCCTGACAGTAGCTTAATTTAGGTAGGACAAAGCTAACCTGCTTCTTCCTCTTCCTTCCTATAAACGCTAAAAATGGCACACGGATCCGACGCTTCCCTGCACAGCCTGTCCTTCCATCCCACCATCCCAAGGAGACAACCCTGGGAGAAGAGCATTTCACACTCTACACCTCTTCCACCCCACCAGCATGGCACAAGGAAGCACCAAACCCCATGCATCAGTTTTCAGGCTTAACTTTAGGTTCCTAGTAAGCCCACAACCCAGCCCAGAGCCCCAACTCCTCAGCCACTTTATATCAGCAAGGCTTTTCTCCTCCAAGCTGGTCTGAGCTGCAGCTTGCTTTAAATCCAGCCCTGCCTGTATTTCAGCAGGTGCCCACCCCCAGCAAGACATTACCACCTCTTCCAGGGTAAGGCATCGATTTTGCTTCCTAGCCCTTTTCAGATTTTATACTAGGAAAGTGTGATGTATTTTTTCTGCTCCTTTTGAGGTTAAAACCAAATAGTTCCCATGATACTATTTTTAATTTTGACCTTTTTGATAATTCATCTATATAAAAAAATTAAATGGCAAAAAAATTCATTTAAAAATGGCTAAAGTTCTGCAACTAACTTGTAGCCAGGAAAATGACTTGGAGATTTTATCCTTCACTGACAAAAGAGAGAAAGCTAATAACCTGAAAGGTAAACATACATATTCCACTGTCAGTGACTTTTAAACACTTTCTTAGACTACCATAAAAAATTGTTTAGTTTTTCATCATAAGAAAATTACAGCACTGCAACACTAGCAAAAATGTTCGTTTCTTCCTGGGTATTTCATGGGAACTGCTTTGCATCTCGATCCAGCTCCTCAGAATTCTTTCCATGTCTCTATTTTGTTTTGCAGCAAGATCCAAATAACTTCATCTGACGGCTGCTTCTGCATTTTTATAAGAAAACTGAACACGCTGCCCCCTTCTCTTCCCCCAGTCCACCAGGCTTTGCAGGAGAGTCTGATTAGCTGAACTGTCCATAGGCACAGAGAAAATCCACTGCTGCCCTGTGTCCTCAGCAGCACCACCCGAGCACTGCCCAGTCCCCAGGGCTCCTGGGATGGGCAAGCATGGGACGGCTGATGCTGCACCAGTCACCCCTGGGAAAGCTGCAGGGCAGGGACAGACACATCCCAGGCCTTTCTCCATCTTCTGCTGCTTTTGTGCTGGGGCAGGGGCTGATGACTTAAAAACAATATTTTTAAAAAAATCTTACTATAATATTTATAATGTAATAAACCATATATATACACACATTCTGGTTGCACAGAAATGAAGGGATCCAATCTCAGCAATTCTTGGATTTTGTGGTTTAAGCCTCACTAAGAGTTTAACTTCCCCACCTGGAAGGTCCCGTGGGTCTATCGTGGGTCTATCAAGGGTCTATCTCAGAATATGTCAAGTCTCAGGAAGTTCAGCTGATGGGCTCAGAAGAGGCACCTTTGGCACAGCTACAGGCAATTAATAACAATACATAACAGTATTTATTAACTGTTTTTATTTAACCGACTGCATTGGAATATTTCTTCCCTAGAAATCTGGGAAAAATATCAGACATAGTACCAAGAACCATCAGCGCTTGAAGACAAAATGTTCTCAGTTCAAAACTCTCAATCCGTTGCCAACTGTGAAGATCTGGCTGTTAGGAAAACACGAAAAGCTGAAATGTAAGGGGCTAGTTTGTCTTTCAGAGTCATCCCAGGGCTTTCTTCTTATTTCACAAGGAGGACCAGAGGTGGAGCCAGTGTGTGTCCCTATGGCTGGAAATCATCCAGCTGACCAACATAAGTTAGCAAGGCCAGGTCAGGATCTCTGTTTAATTACAAGTGAGTTGAACTACAGCATTTTGTCCTAATTTTGCCATCCGTCTCACACTATTAATAACTCTGAGGATGTTGCTTATGTCCACGATCTGAAATATGAATGAGCCCAAGCTGCAGAAAATCTCTCAATTTAGAAGAAAATCACAAAAATAAGGTTACTTCACAAAAATAAAACAGATAGAAAGCATCATCATAAGAGATGGATGGCATGAGATAAAGAGCTGCCCTGCCTATGCTTTGCTAAGCCAGGAAGCTTCACATGAGGCTGCTGTGTCCTTCCCGAGCCCACTGAACCTGCCTGCTCCTGGAAGGGCCAAGTGTCTTGCTCTTCACTCAGTAACTGGTGGGAAGAAAGCAGTGGGCAAATGCCTTAAGTAGCTAGTGTGCAAGCTGTGTTTTCCTGCTGCAGAAGAGGACTTGGGTCACGAGCCTCCTGAAGTCAACGAAACTCCTCAGAAGAGCTGACCCACTGCTCCATCCAGGGGATGCATAATGCTCAGCTCCCCTGTTTTGCTTTCACTCAGAACATTACTTTTAAGCTGAGATTATGTATCAGACCTCTACTACCCAGAGCCACCTTCCACAGCGTTTGCTGAGTCTGCGGCTCTTCACTTCTCTACCAAATTTGGCTGAAACTGGAAATGACATGCTAGGGAGGAATGGTGGAGAGGGGAAGAGTGTGAGGACAGGGTTTTGTCTTAAGGATTGAAGAAATAACTGCCTCCCTCAAATTCACAACTAGGGCAGGTAAAGCTTAGTTTTGGTACAGACAAAATTCAGGTGGAAAGAGCTGACAGGGCCAGATTTATTAACAAGATTTTCCCCTTTTCTTCTGTCCCTTTTAGCAGTGAGCAGCTTTGTCAAGACCACGTGCGTGTGAACACCGAGTGAGCAACGGTCTTGGCACCGTCAATGAGTCATGCAACCTTTTGTTCATTTGTTATAAACACAATTAAAAACCACAGCCACGTTTCTTTAACAGGCATGAAGCCCCAGAACCCTGGAGTCATTCATAAACTAGAATCGTGGTGCGGAATCGCACTCAGAATAGCATTTGATTTGTGTTTAGCTTGGGTTGTAATTACTTCATCATATTTTCCTTAAGGAAATGAATGATCAAATTCACAAGGAGTTGACTTTAATTATACACGCTGCTTAATAACTTGCGTCCATTTGGAAGCAATTATTTGATCCACTGTGGAAGCAGAGAGGGAGAGATGATGGTCTAGTTTCCAGAGAAGTCAAACAACTCCAGGCATTCAGCTTCTAATTCCAGGCAATTTCTCCAGACAGTGAAACTGTTGGTGTCAGGCTTCACCAGAGGAGCTTGCAGGTAGTACCTGTACCAAATGCTGAAGGAAGGATGCAAGCCAGTGTGCTTTTCCCCCCTCCAATTCCACACGTTGCTTTGATCAGAGATGCCCTTTGACAGCTCCACGGCCACGCAGTGCCCATTGTGCCATGCAACTACCGCATCCCACCGCGGGTGCACCGAAGGGAACTCTTTGCTTCCCAAGTGGTACAAACCAAAGAAGAGTACGAGGACCTCTGCTTGCAGCAGGCCTGCGATGCTGAAGCAGCAAGCACGGGCGGGTGGCTGCAGTTCCTGACAGCCTGCAGAAGAGCCCAGCACTTTCCAGCAGGCACAGAGAGGTCGGAGCACAGCAGCAGCTCAGTTTGCTCACTGGTCTTCCAATCTGTGACCGAGAGCTCTGCTCTTGCAAATGGATCCACTAGGCTCATACTGGTTCTGTCACATGGATCCCTTTAATACAGCGCAAGAGCCTGGAACTGTTTGGGTGGAGTGGAAAGAGAGCACCCTGACCTGCCTGACCATGATAACTTGGCTGCAGCCATCTCTGGACAGCTAGAAGAGAGGGTTAGGCTTCAGTGCCCAGGAGCAGGCCAGAAGCAGTAGTATCTTATGATGTAAAGTGATTCACGGTGACTAAGAAATCAAAGTGGTAAAAAAACTGGGTTTCAAAGCACAGCAAAAAGCCCTGCCAATCATACACCGTGAGTATCTTCAACTGGTGACAAGTCGAGCCATTAAACATGGAAAACACCACCCAATAGCAAAAACCAGAGGTGCTGAAATTTAACTCGCAGCCTCCTAAGGAAAAGATGAAAACACACTCAAGCAAAATTCTCACAGCCCAAAGCCCAGAGAGACAGATGCAGACAGACTCTCAAGCGAGTGATAAACTCCCCCACAGACGGACACGGCAGACACGTAACTGCCTCCTACACTGCTTTTCTGCATGTGTAGAACCAGCACTCAGATAGAAAAACAACCCCAACTCTCTGAAGGCCATTGGGAAATTCAATTCACCGTTTGTCCAAGCAAAGTATTGAGCTTCCAATAAATAAAGGGAAAGAAAGCCCTTTGGTCAGAGCTGGAAAGTAAACCTAACATCTTCATCTCTGCTGGAAGATACTGGAGAACACAGGAAACCAACCAAAATATTCTGTCTGATGATTACTGAGGATTAGAGAAATAAAAGCCATCAATGTAGCAGATGAGTAAATTTTAGGAATACTATCAAGATCTAGTTTTTTCAATTACCAACCATTAGATGCAGGAAGAATTGGTCCTTTGTCAAGAAGAGACAGACTATGGCGCTCATTACTGTACTGAATGGAATTTGCCTCGATTGCTCAGAGTGTCACGAGAAGCAGGAGGCTGTTTGCAGCACGGCGACCCTGTGACACGCACATGGCAGCAAGTTCACCCAAATCCCAGGATTTGTGACAGGTGGTTCTAGGTATGTTTTGTAGAAGGAGCAAGGATGCACAAAAGGCTCGAGAGCACCTTGCCGAATTCTCTCTCATTACTGGGACAGCAGAAAACAGAACAGATAAAGAAGAAACAAAAGAGAAGCATGGACTTGTGATCCAGCCAGGATCAGTCATGCAGATAATGCTGCTGGCTCAAGAAGATCACACGTGCATTAGAGAGCAATGTGTATCTTTATGTTAAAACTATTTTTTCACTCCTACATAACTGACAAAAAGCCCCACCAAGTTCAGCGGGAACCTCTTTCTAAGATGTGCAGGCAACAGTTGCCCAACAGTAAGGGAACAAGGTCAGAAGAGGACACTGAGCATTAACCTTCCTTAGGAAGCACAAGCACCTGTGTGACTTGCTTCCTTCTTACACCTCCAGTGAACCTGTACCTTAGAGAGACAGGGAATTACTGCAGGGAGTCCAGGGGAAAGCCACAAAGATTCCCAACCCGGCTGGACCCTGCGCTGCTGGGCCCCCTGCTCTGGGTGACCCTGCTGGATGGAGCAGAGGGGTGGCACCAGAGATCCCTTCCAACGCCCACCAGTCTGTGATCCTCTTCTCCAAAGACTGGTCTGAAATAAGGAGGCATTGGGATTTCTCAGGATGGTGCTGGCAAGGTCAGGGAGCCACCCAGTGCACGGTACCAGCGCCAGGCTGGAGCTGGGCCATGGGGCCCCAGCCTCCGCATTCATTTCAGCTGACACGGAAACAAACCTAAGGAGGCAGGACACACGATTTTGCAAGCGAACTTCAGAGAGCCCCTCAGTCCCAGATCATGACTCAATTGCAAAGCGAGCTGAGGATTGGAAAAACGGCCCTTCCTCCTCCTCCTGCCTGCCGAGTTCAGGGCTCTGTTTCCTTGGCAACAAAAAAGAGCATCACAACAGCCTCCTCACTAGCAAATGGCATACAAAAATGTGTCATTTTTTCCTCTCCAGTGTCTTTTATCACTAGGGAATAAGGCTGAACTGAGAATTCGCCACTCAGCAAAGATGTTCATAGATATCTATTATTGCTATTTAAAATATAAGTATCTTTGGAGCCTTTAAGCTTGTCCAGAGATAGGCAGTGAGTAAGGGATTTTAATTTATTAACTTAAATTAAAAAAGAAACCTTGCTAAAGTTCACCTTTAAAGACAAATTATAGAACTTGAGGAGTTTGGGGGGAAAAAATGCAGCTCATAAATTTAATATCTGTATTTTAGATTCCGTTAATATTCACTTTTGAAAAGCATTAAAAATGAAGATTACAAATTTAATAATGTAACACATGGGAGGAATTATTCTCCTCCCTATATAAAAAGGCAATTTGTTCTTGACTACAAATTGACTTTCTATTACTGTCATTAAACCAGCATAATGTGCTAAAATTAGGGTCTGCCCCATCAGAACTCTGTGGCAACCCACAGCCAAGAACTCATCATGCCAACAACTTAGAAGACATGCTAAAGAGGTGGAGAGGGGCAGCAGCCACTGCTCCCTGCCAAGGAGCAGGTACCTCCTCGCTGCACAACTTTGTGGTGCTGCTGGACAGTAACAAGGGTTCAAAAAGCAACTGGATGAAAGCAACAAGGGGAAAAAAAGTTAGGAGCAGAGGAGGACCCTAAACCACGAGTCAGTGGAGGCTGGGCCAGCATCCTGAAGAAACATCCCAATAAATCTACTACTTGCTGGGTTATGAGGTGGGCACTCGTAAAAGAGGCCAAACACACGGCTGGCAGAAGTGGAGCTCTCCAGGAAGGAGACAGGCTTCTGCTCACAGGTTTCACCCCCTCCCGTTTAGCTGCGCATTGCACAGGGATGGTGGCAAACACACACTGCAGGTAACCAGGAGGTCAGGCTGATGCCTTGTCCCAGCACTCATCTCCCTTGTGGGTTTCCTCCATGGCACTGGACTCTCTTGACATCTCCCCGACGTTCTCCAGACACCTTTGCAGACACAAAAACCTCTTATTCCTTTCATTTTGCCACAACAGAGAAGGAAGATCATCATCCTCACACTGCAGTAGCCTCCATTCGCTTCTTAAGTTGCTTCCATATTTCCCTCCTCTATAGCTTGCACAATAGGTTTAATGAGTGTCCCACATGGTCTCCCTGCTCCATCTGTGTCCAGCCCACCAGGGCAGGCTCTTTCCCACCCAGAGAGTTCCTCCCGTCTCACTTGACATGCTCACATCGACCTTCACACATGCCTGGACCATCAGGGATGATGCTGCAATGCCAGCATGAGAACCCACCCAGAAGCACCAGCATTAGAACAGGTATTCAGTGGTTTCCTCAAACAGGCAACTACTTACAAACAGCTCCACCAAAAGAATATTAAAATTGTACTGTCAGATCTTCACTGTCCCATGTCCCACAGCTCCTATTCCATCCGTAAGTTACTGATGGGTTATGACATTCCAGTAACAAAAGAAACCTCTTTGCTACTTCTCAGCACTGGCACCATTCCTCCCTTTCACCAGTAACGTACCTACGTGGCTGCACGTTAATTCCATCATTTGCTTTTGGGTTTTTTAACCTGTTTCACCCATACCTTATGCAGCAAGCAGCTAGACTTGCTCTCATCTTAGTTACTTCTAGAAGAAATCTGAGGAACTCACACTGAGAACTGAGTTTATAGCACCTGCTGATGGTTCTAACCCTTCCTTTGCTCATGAATTGTCCCAAGTTTTAAAAGAAAAGAAGCTGGTACTTGTTCAAGATTACCAAACAGGAACACTGGTCAGCACACCCAGAAGGTGCCCTGTTCCTGAGCAAGCAGGCTGGCATGTCAGGACAGCACAGGACCTTCAAGCACTAATGGATGGCTTTGATGAAACGTGCCCTTCACCCTGTGACAGGTCAGTTCTGACACTGCCTGGTGACTCTCACTAAGTGCATTCAGCAGTATCTGCTTAAAAACTTCCCATTTACCCTAATATCCATTCAAAGCGGCTTAACGGTTGGAAATGAACATGAAGGGACTTGTGATAACCAGAGCAAATCCATTTGCAAGTCTGACACATGCACAGAAAGCACTTTGCAGTCTCACTGAAGCCTGGCTTTAGTCTCCCTGATGAAGCAGTTTCCAGGTCATAACACCTGCAGATGTTTGGAGGTCCGTGCTTTGTCCTTGGTCCAGTTTGGAGAAAGGTGTTATGTTTTGCTTCTGCTCTGATTGCAAATTTCAGACTAAACCATAAGGCAGCACTTAATTTTGAAGTTACTACTAAATTTTAGTTCTCTAGAACCATGAATGACTTGTACATCTTTCTGGTATCTTGTAAGCCACTCTCCTTCTTAAAGTGTCCTCCTGTTTTATCCCTTCTCCTTAGAAATTTCACTTTACCAAGCATGACTAGGCCCTTCTGAATGTTACACAATATTTGTCTCTCTGCTGCAGATACATGACTTTTCCCCCGGTATTTTACTGTTGTATACAACACCTTCCCTCTCAATAGCCCCCCTCCTTTGCACAGCTGCTTAATGGATTCAAAGTGTGACATTTTGTTTCCCACAGCAAGGTATAAGAGAAGCTGTAAACCATCACTGTGAGATGAACTAGAAAACACAGAAGGCAGCAAGTCCTGCCCACCACTCAGCTGCAGTTCTCTCACTAGCACCCACTACACCCTGTAAGACTCAGCTTGTACTCAGCTCAGAAACAAACTTCACCAAACAAATCAAAATGTCAACTTTAAGAAGTACACACAAACTTCTATCCACAACACAGTTCCTCAAGCCCCAAGAGATTCTCATTTTTGATACCGGATGTGCTATCCCTCCCTGGTCACTTGGATGCTTTGCTCAAACAACAGTTCCAGGATCCAAGTGGATTTAAAGCCTCGAAAGACTTCCCAGAGCACTGCACAAATCCCTCTGATGTCGCCCACACAGGAGGCTACAAATTGGCACCAGCAGTCATCAACATTTTGTTTTGATCTTGTGGCAAACAAATCCACCCTCTGCAATGTTTGCAGGATGCGGAGATAAAAAGCAGTAGCGAATAAAGACCGAAGAAGTTTGAAGGGTTTATTTTTACCAAGTAATCAATACCTTCTGGCCGCCTTCCTCCAGCTCTAACACCACCAGCGAGGACAGTAACCCTCGGCAGGTTTCGCTTGCTGCTCTACAGAAATTATTTAATTAACCATCATGAGCCACTTCTGAAAAAAAGAAGGTATGACCTAAAGTTCTTCTACAACGAGACAGAGAGGATGAGTGTTGGGGAGGGATGCTGATGGACAAAACAAGGTTAGCGTTTAGGAGCTCTGGTTTCTGCAAACCCAGTTTACGAACCACGCTGTCCCCAAGGCCAGCTACAGGGAACCGGTGCGTTGCTCACGCAGCACGGGCCAGCGCTGGCAATCTGTGCTTAGTGCAAGCAAGGTGTCACTGTGCTGTGTGATAAAGCACCAGGGCAGCTGTCCGAGCCAACTAATTAATAAATCAAATCATCATAAAGCAGTTTGAGGGAGATGAATTATTGAACTCAAGGTAGTTTAGTGCTCAGAGACAACTGAACTCCGCAAGTTGGGAGCTACTGAACACGGAGCCCCATTTCCCTGGGAACAGCTTTACTGACACGCTGTAGGCTGCCGGTCCGGTGAAAACCTCGCAGAGGAAACACCAACTCACACCTTCACTGAAACACAGCAAGCAATGGCAGCAATCTTCTCAACAAAGTATTAGCCCTTTGCAATGACTCGGGATATTTTCTCCCAGCCTCCTCCCCTGCCCTGAAGCGCTCAGCAGTGGGCTGTGCTGGGCTAGCGGGAGCAGGCTGTGGACCTGGATCACCCGGTTCTTGCCAAGGTGGCTGTGTCGCTGCCCTGGCACCCAGCCACAGCAGGCCAGTGGGGTGTTTCTCTGCTTTCCAAGTGTAGCCTTAACACCCAGGTTTAGCTCAGGAGGTTGGAGCTCCTCCTCTTGATATGGATGATGTGGTCCTATCAGCTCGTTTCTCCTTTAGGCTGTCCACTTCCTAGAACGTCGCAGATCTGCAGTAAATGTTCTCACAGTGGGGAGCAAAAGTCAACCTCTAACACTCTCTGTAGACAAGCCAGGGGATGGGACATCATTTCTGGACATCACTTGATGATTAATCCCTGACACTCAGGAGATGATAGGCAGATGACAGTAACCCATTTACTGATCTCCTTTCCATCCAAACTCAATTTAGCTGACTAGTCCTGCCTAAGAGTCAGCTGAAATGTCTTACGTGCGATCTATTCCTTCAGATCTGTTCTTCTCCTTTGACAGCTGGCTATTCCCATTAACTCCCATTGCAATCCAGCACAGGCATATGTATCCAGGAGAGAACCGAGCTCTTCTAAATCCTATCTGCTAAAACCAAAAGCACCCTGCACAGACTCTTATGCTACAATGGAAGGATTTTCCTATTGAAAGCATTATAAATAAAACAGCAGTTCCATTAAATAAATTGTTTTTTCTTCCACATTTGTGCCCAAATACAGCATTACATTCAAAGATCCCCATTATAAAGCAGAGTATAATATTAATCCATTTCTCATAGTCATTTGTCCCACAGTGACAGAACGCGTTTCATACCGATACATTTTATATAGATGGTTTTATCTTTGAAGATAAACAGACTCCTAATACACACCTCGAATACCAACTTCACCGACAAGATGAAAGTCACTGCAGAAATTTCAGGGAGCACTAATTACTTGGCCACAGCGTTGGATTGCTCACACTTCACACCCCAGGCCTCTGACTCTACCAAAGGTCTGGAGCTCTCCAAGCTCCACAGGCTCCAGGAGACCTTGCAGGATTCCCACCATGGAGACGGAGGAGGACAATCTGCTGCCCCCACCCAGGCCCTGCAGGAAGGTGTGTGCTGGCTGCCTGGACACAAAACCACAGCCCCAGCTCCCCACTTGCAATCAGAGGCCAGACTCTTAAAGATGGTGAGCCTCTTGACAACACAGGGGCTGGATTGGTAGCAACTGGCTCGTCAAGCACTCTTTAAAGCTCAGGAGGCCCTTTAGGTGTCCAAATACCATTAAAAATAAGATCCTTGCTCTAAGCACACAACCCAGGAGCAGCAGTTTCCTGCTCCGCTCTTTGCCTCTCTCCTTTTTCCATTCTCTGTAACTTCTGAACCTTTGAACTACACTGGACAGAGAGGTCAGGTTTCAGAGGTAGCACATTCCCAAAGATTCATGAAAATGAGCACCCATGGACAGAACAGAGATTTGAATTGGTGCCCCCACCACAGGAAATGCCTGTTACAGTTCAGCCTCTTACCTGCCACAAGAGGCAAGAGCCAAGTGACCAGTGAGGAGAGATGCACCAGTTATGTCCAGATTGCAGCCTGCACGTCCAAACTGGCCACAGATGATGGCAGGAGCCAGCAGAGCCCCAGTGGGGTGGGGGGTATTAATTCAACTATGCCTGCAACAGCCCTTGAAAGGCAGGGAGGAGCATCCATTGAAACGCAGACTTCCAAAAATGACTCAGAACGACTTTGGAGTCCCAGATCTGTTCCCTTCCCATTCACACACTATTCCAGTTCCTGTAATTTTACAGCCAGATCCACCTATTTGAAAGAGTTTTTCTCTTTTCTGCCAACACAGCACAAAAGCCTGAAGAAACTGGAGGGCATTTCTCACCCACAAATTTTCCACAGGGAAAGAGAATTGGCGTGTGCTCCTGCTACAGGAATAATGAACTTGGAACAATTACACACCATTACTTATCTCCAACTTTGTTGTCAAAAAATAAGCAGTAACAGGAAAAAATATTACTTTTGACAGTAAGGATATTTTGATTAAAATACAAAACAAATGAACAGAAAACAAAAACCAAAAACAACCCCACCAAAAAAACCGCTTCCTCCAACGCTGGCCACGTCCTTTGCAGAAGGGACAGACAGGGGATGCCTTCCACAGCTCCCTACCCTCTGGGAAGCACACAGACCACAAACCAAAGGTTACAGAATTATTTCAGTGGGGGCCCCACACTTCAATATTAAGAATGAACATTCCACACAGCAGCCAAAATCCTGCACTGATCTGCATTCAAAATCTCCCTATATCCTGCAGCTTGGCTTTGATGCTCCCAGTGGAAAAAATATGTCAACCACAAATCTTTGGACAAAATATCTCAATATTAGGATAGTATTTTCACTTCTGTCGGCTTTTATCAGTTTGAGGCAAACCTTGAACTTCAAAACACATTAATATACAACTTTGTTTCCCGTAAGACACGAGGGAGCAGATCAGAGAGTGGCTGTAGGCCCAGACTGAGGGCAAAGCACAGCGAGGAACAGTGCAAACACTGATCCTAAACCAGCAGAGACACAGACACTTCAGGAAAGAGAAAACTCAGAGTTTGCTCAAAGTCCTCAGAAGCATATTTACTAAACACATGGAGGAGTTCAGTACCTCCTTGAACATTAGAATTTAAGATGCAGCAATAAGAGAGAAAAATCGAGTTCCAGATCAGGGGTTCTACAGAAGACAGACAAAGTTGGAATCAAGACACAGAATGACAGCCAGCAACTCCACGTTACTCAGAGCAGCTCTTAGACTCTACTCACTGGAGAAGCTGCACCCCCTTCAGATTCTTTCTTCATACACAAACTGGTTTTGCAGCACTAACAGTTCCAGTACAGGCATAACTTCCTCTAATACCAAAGAGCTACCAATTGCCTACATGACTCCAGACAGTTTTGCAGCCAGGAGGTTCAGAAGTTCTCTCTCAGCATTTCAGTGTGGGACCTGATATGTTGAGCATGGTCATTAATACTAAAAATGGAAGACAAATCTCAGGACATCAAGTCAACCAGAAAAGCACCTCAGGGGATGCTCATCTTGACCTAAGCCAAGTCTAAGAAATGGGTCTAAACCCAGAGTCTGCATGTGTGTCAAGATAAACCCACTTCTGGAGTCTTCAGAACAAAATGTTTTCTGTTACTTAGGGGCAGCCATTACAGAGTCACAATATTTAGTCAACCTTTTACTTTTACAGACATTAATCATCCACCATTTAACTACTGGTTTGTCATTTACTCTCCTAATCCTTTTCAAATCCTTCCTCTTATTTTCACATCTTTTTTTCTAGTCTCGTTCTCTGTCTCTTGCTAATTACACTCCTTCCTTGTCATAGGCTGTTTCAACACAGACACACTGAGCCAGAGGTGGTTTGATCACTTGCTGTGATACGTGCCCAGCGAATTGTTTGCTCTTGTGACATTTAAAATATAAACAGTTACTGGAAGATGATTACCTACTTAATTATCTGGACAGTTACTTCTAACTCTAGGGGAGGAAGGGTCAATGGCTCTTGTGGTGTACCTGAAAACAACGTCCAACCTTCAAAAAAAGAACAATGAGAAGGGGGAAAGGGGCTTCCATGGTCTAAGAATAAAGAATCCTGCTCCATCACCAGACAGTACTGTTTTCAAAGGACTACTCCTTGCAATTTTGCTGTGTCCTGAGCCAGCCATTCCTGCTGGTCTCAGGAGACTCTGTCTCTAGAAGTCAGCACATGAGGCCAGCCTAAGAGTCGCAGGTCAGCAAAACCGAAGTTACATCTAAATGACCAAAACAGGTGATAGATGAATGAGACAAAGCAGACATCACCTGAAAATGTAACCACAACTGAATTATTCATGGCCAAAAGAAAGAGGCACCATGATGTATATGAAAGAATGAAGGGAAAGGAGGAACCAAGCAGAGTGGATGACTGATTGCTGTGAGGAGCAATGGAGTAGCTCTTGGAGGTACCCAGAGTATTAGAAATCTCAGCCCAAATATACATGTCCACAGAAGTACTCCCAGCAACAAGTCTGACTACCTGACACCAAGCCAACACCAACCTGAACACTTCCTCCCTGCAATCTCAGTTTTCATTTCACTTCTACAACATCTTGACCTATCATGCCAGTGATGCAAACCTTAAAACTGCACCTACTTCATCTTACTTACTAAGAGCCTGGAGGAGTAACCAACTCATTCACCCCAGAGGCTGCTGAGGACCAGTTATATGCCACCGTCATTAGCTACTAATTCAGCATCTTCAAAGAAGATGGTAGGAGGCACTGAACACTTCCACCGCCTCCGCACCGATCTCCTCGGAGGCGGCTCGCAGCCTATCCTGAGGAAAGCATGCACAGCTCAGAGGGGAGCTGAACTCCATGCACCCAGGGCAGCTCCGAGAGCACCGTCTAGGCACGGCTTGTCACAACAGTGCTTCCAGTTGAAGGCAAAATGTTCCACTACATCAAGTGAAGGATCAAACACCTCCTAAAACAACATCAGCGCTACGCAGAAATCGGCTGGACAGATTCCAGCAGCCAAGAAAGAAGCTGTGGACACAGTCACTCCCAAATACACTCGTGTCATGTAACTCCATTAGATCAGCAGCTCCTAATTAATTTAGAGTGTGGATCAGTCCTCAAACACCTTATGCAATCAGTAAAACATACTGAAAGTGATGAAGAGGCATCATTATGCACAACACCCGCAAGAACTTGCTGTAAACACATTTGGCAGCACAGGGAGGTTCCTTTATGGCATAATCCAATTTTATACACACCTAATATTTTCAGGTTCTCAAGCGATTGTCAGTGTGTTTGTAGAGACTGTTAATGAATCTCATTGCTAAAAGCAGTTACAATTCTGTAGCTATTAATACAACGTGACATCAGTTGTGTCAGCTTCCGAGTGAATCACAGTTGCAAACTTGTAGGTGTTCGATAGCTGGTTGTCAAGTGGAAATAGAACATTGTTAAATATAATCCAACTCTGTCCTAGTTTTGCAGCTCTTTCCCCTTTCTGCACTGCAGCCTTAGTGGACCGAACACCTGCAGGTATGAAGAGATAAGCACAGGAATATCAAGAGGAAAAGCAGGGCGACTATTAGACCTATAAGATCAGTAAGTTTTAAAACGTTCACTTTTGACTGCAATTTCCTCTCAAATCTGATGACTGTAAGAGCTTAAGAGTAGGTCACAATCTTTTACAATGCCTAACCCTTGTAAGATGCACTCATATCAAGATGTTAAGTTTCTACCCCCCACACCCTATAAAGTGAAATAAAAGGCTGAGAATCTTTCCTCACATAGTAGGTCAGCATTGCAGCAGGCAAAATAGTTTCCAGAACACTTACTATGAGGTTAAATGCTACTGTAATCTGCATTACTGACACTTGCAGAACACTTCTGTATTGGTCAACTCCTACATAAAAGCACATTCTCAACAAAACTCACAGAAGCCTGGGAAATTATTAATTAATATTTTGACCAGTGCAACATTTTTAGGTCATCATGTTGTCACTGCTTCAGGATTCACTCTTCCCTCACAACTCCCATCATTTTTCAGGCAGCTAATACCCTGTGCAGGTGATCTTGGACACCCAGCCTTACGGCTCTAGGGGAAAGGCGCTTTAGGAAATACACAGTTTTATATATTTCAGGAAATTAAACAAAACTATGGCCTGAAATAGGACTTCCTGATGTTCACAGTCAATCTGTCCCCTAAGCTTGCTGTCTGTCTGCAGCAGATGGCTTCAGTGAACAGACTGTGAAAACAGAGAGTCAAATTCACCAACCAAAATGGACTCTGGGTAATTTGCCTGGTATTATTCCTAGAGCAGCAAGCCAAATTTTGCCTCAGCCGTCCATGCAGCACTTCATAGAGCTCTCTAGTAGGTAAGCCAGGCAGTACTGAGACAGAAATAGAAAAAATACTGAAATAGGGCCAACACCATGACAGGTTTAGATGCACTTGGCTTAGGTTGAGGCTTGGGAAAAACTGAGTTTAGGATGTAGGAGCCGCCTCCTGTCCCGGAGCAGTAAGAGTTTCTGCAGAGACAGAGCAGGCAGGTCACAGAACAGACCTATTCCCACCAGTAGGCAGAAGCCAAGAGGAATTCAGGGGAAACAGGAAAACGAGGTTTACAGAAAGATAACTTGGGACTTCAGCATGACTCAAAGAGGAGCCCTGGGCAAAACAGGAGAGATGAGAATTATGGCTATGAAGCAGTCCAGAAGTGGGTCCTGGAGAACAGATGTGAAAGTCAAGTTCTGCTCCTTCCTCTAGTCTCAGTCTGCACTTTCTCAAGTCTCACATTTATCCTCTTGATCCCCTCAAGTGAAATACTTTAGGTTAGGTGTTAAAATCACAAGCACTGTGTTTTATCATACATGATGCCTTTATGCTGTGGCACCCTTGTGTGAGAAATCACTGTGCACACACATACCCTGATTGCACGCAGACAGCCTGTGCAATTTGGGCAGGCAAACCCTTAGTTAAATGGCTGTCTCTTCAGCCGTGCAATTTTCAGAAACTAAACCAAGATCTCTCTAATGCTTTCACAAAGTACCAAGCAGGAGAATAATGCACGCTGGTGGAAGGGCCACGGGCTGCCATACAGGAAACATCTTTATTATTTCTTGCCAAAGCTCTAGCTTATCAACACTGAGAACAGCTTTCTCTGTGTCAAGGGAAAAGAGCCAATAAACATGTGTTGCCTGCACAGTGAAGAAAAAAAACCAACCAACCCATAATGCTAATTTTGGAATACATTACCTGGTGAAAAACATGGAAAGAGAAGGGGGGAAAAAAACACAGGGGAATACTACTGGGACATTGTTACTGCAGAGATAGAAGCAGGAATTGAAATATTTATAGGAAGGCCAAACCCATTGATCAAGCCATGAATGAAAGCAGGAGCTATTCATGGATGAAACTCTACCCGAGGACCTCAGGCTGTTGTCCAAAAGCAGCCCCATGGTCAGCAGCATTCACAGCAGCTGATGGCTCCTGCAAGGGAAGAGGAGGAGGGAGCAGATCACCGTCAGCTGCAGAAAGACATCAGCAATGAACTTTCTTCGGGCTGAAAGGACTGGACCCAAAACACGACTGGAGCATCTTCAGGAGTGGAGCGATCTCGGGTGCATCCGACAGCAGGCACCAAGCAGCCTCTGCAGCGAGCTGCCTGAGCGCAGAGAGAAACGGCCTCTCCAGTGCAGCAGGGAGCAAACCCAGGTGCTTTCAGGCTGAATTATCTGAGAGGTGCCATGCTAAAAGAAGGAGTACTTGCCTCTTTCCACCCTCAGCCCCATAACCAAGAGCAGCCACTGAAGGAGTCCATACGATCAGTACCGTGGCGTTGCGAAAGGCCCCAGATGGAGGAAGCAAGTACAATGGTGACAGCATGAACTGACACTGCAGTACAAGAACGGGTGTCATGGGATGCTAACGTTGCCATGGAAATGTCCTCATACCGCCTAACATTTTGACACTGTCTGTTGTGTGCAAAGCAGCAACAACGTGGCAGCCTGCAAAGCCTGCATGAAACGGCTGTTAGAGTTTCGCCACGGTTATTACTGCAGCCGGCAGCCAATTCAAACTCTCTGGGTGTTGGATTTTGACCAATCTGGCAGCTCGGCTTTCTAAAGTGCACAAGGAAGCTTTTAACAGACACAGTTCCATAAATCACCCTGATTTAACACACCCTGGCTGCCAGGCTGAGCACTGGCCTGCACACCTACTTCCAGCGTTGCTTGCCCTGCTTTTCCTAGACCAGCGTTTTCAAGGTTCCTTCATCGAGTTATCTCAACTGCAGAATCCAAGGGCGAGTCTGCTCGCCTGCTCCTCTGCTCGAGCTGGCTCCGCAGAGCCTCAGCCCCATGCTGGCAGGGCTGTGGGGTGATGTTCTGAGCTGCTGAAGGCAGGTACGGCTCCAAACCCCATTCACTTTCGAACAAGAGAGACCAAAACTCCCCAGCATTCTTGAAAAGACCCAACTTTGCATATTTAAAGCAAGCACAGGCTCTCGGTGTCAAAACCATGGTCATTGCAGAAAGCCTGTTTTTATCTCAAGGCCCATCAGGTAATACCAGCCAACCTTTTCCTGGTTACTTACATTGAAACAAAAACCCTGAATCTGGAAGGGATGCAACTGTGGACTATGTCCCTTCCAATCCCTACCATTCTACGTGATTCACAAAGGCAGAGGTGTCATTCACAGTTAGCAGCTGGAATAAAGTACAGGGATCAACCCACACAAAAACATGGGGGGTTTCTGACAAACGCACCAAAATCACCATTGAAATGGAACACTGGGTTGTAACAGCAGTTCCCGTGATTCCATTTATTTCAGAGGAAGGTGGAACTGGGGGGAAGCAGAATACTGACAAGCCTCAAAATTTAGTCTAGACCACCATCTACCTTAATCATCAGTTTAATTAAACCCGCTATAAAGGTGAAAGGGCTCTGGAGAACTGCTGCAGAGCAATTGCTTCGATCCCACAGGCCACTGGTAAGATTTCATGGTAGGTAGCAGGGCTTTGGCCAGAGGGACAGCAGCATGAACTGAACATGAGAGACAAAGGAAGCTACTGTGTCTGATTTGTCACAATACCACCGTGAAGAAGCCAACCGACTACAACAGAGGGAGTCTAACAGGCGTAAGAAAGAGAAAAAGCCTTCACATTTCTTTTCCTGGCAGTCTGATTAAACTCCAAATATGGATATAAAGCAGCAATCTTAAAATCCTCAATCAAATTTTTCTAACTTTTCACTAGCACTGTAACGTCACACATCAAATACAAGAAAGGAAAGGTAAACAGTAAAAATAAAAGAATGAAACACCCACCCACACAATCCTTCCAGGATGCTCAGAAGTGCTAAACGAGGAGCTGGAATTCTAACAAAACAAACAAACAAAATCTTAATCTTCTTAGACATCTTGGCTGCAACACAATTAACGCGTTTTCCTTCCACGTGGCAGGACACATTCCCTGCTAGCTGTAAATATGCACTCTGCTGGTGGGCAGCTGGCAGAAGTCCCACACCACTGGGGAAGCTGTCACCACTGGGAAATGTCAGCCTCATCCACGCTGCCCGTGGAGCCGAGCGAGGGGCTGGCCGTGCCCAAACACACGTCTGGCTATTGGTGCTGCTGCCATTTCCTTGCCAAGATGGGTCATTCTGCGGGTCTGATCCCCCCCAACAGCTGAGCTGCTGCACCCAAGAGGATGGTTCCACTCCAGAGAGGGACAAAAATCACGTGTTCCTTGGGGAGGGACACTATAACCTCTTAAAACTGATCTGTAACCGATGTTGAGTACCATTAATCACAAGTATCTTTATTCCAGCTACTAACTGCGAATGACACCTCCACAGTCCCTTGACCAAGCATTGCAGAAAGAGGTGATGAGAAGGTGTCTGGTCAAACAGCCCACTCCAGGTGCACCGAAAGCAAAGATTTTCAAGGATACTGCACTTCACCTGTGGATCCTCACAGTGGATCTCCTCCAGCTGCTGAATCATCCACAAAACAGCACAGTATTCCTGGAGCTCAGAGGACAAAGCACGTTATTCACAACCATTTACCCACCTCCCAATCTCACAAAAATCCCAGCAGCACGGGTCTTGCTAAACAACAAATGCAGCATTCAGACTGATACCGATGCGATAAAAGAGCTCACCCCTGCCAATCAATACAATGACATTCAACAAAGGCACACGTAAAAAGCAGTAACTTCAGAATGTTGACAAAATTAAACGCAGAAAGGGAATAAGTAGCCAGGCAGCAGTCCTTCAGGGAATGATCTGGAAAGGGGCAAGGACCATAACCCAAACTGGAGCCAGGAGGGGGGACACCCCCATGAATACCAACAGCTTTGCAAGAACACTGCACTCAAAGCGTGGGCCCAGGGTAGTCCTTCCTGCTAAGAGCCAGAGAGCAGCCAGAGCAGTGTCCACACTACTCCTCCTGCTGGGTTCCAAGTCCAGTAACAAGGCCAACATGATGCTTGGAAAACTGTCTATGCAAAAGTGCAATCAGGCTGCTCTGGTCCAGAAAGCAAAAGGAGGGAGAGGGATGCCAGGCTGTGATTACGGTCATTTCCTGGCAGGGGGTTATCAGCACAAGGAAGAACAGCTTTGTGATGTGATGAGTTGCTCTGAAGACGACAGAGATCAATTGTATCCCATGTTCCTAGGAGCAAGAAAATAGTAATGTACTTAATTTCCATACAGAGTTAGGCTAAATTTTAAGGTAAACTGCCCTTCTAATTCAGAACAGGTTAGTTACTTAGAGCAGGCACAAGTGACTCCACAGGACTGCTTCACAAGAGACATTAGCGCAAGTTCATCTTAGTCATAAAACAGTTTTGAGAGAAAAAAAAAAAGAAAATTACATTTACTTCTGTACGTGCTGTACTCTCCGAACTGTTGAGAGCTCACAACGTTTTAGACTGGCTTCTGCATGGCTGGTCGAGTCCTCTGTGCATTGGACAGAGATGATGGAACACTCCGACAGCGTGAAGCTGAAACATTATCCACCACAGTGATTTAACTGCGGCCGGGCTTGGTTAAAAGGTAGGGCTGCTGAAGCTGGGCTGCACCAGGGCTCCCCAGCCTTTACACGCATGGTGCTTTGCAAAAGCAAAGCCAAAAGTAGAACTTCAATGTAGAACCCAAGGCAAGCACAGTTTGACAGCAAAACCAGAGTGTGTCTAATTTGTGCATGTCATCAGTAGATGATTTAAGCAGTAGCACCTTCTGAGGCATCACTTGGGTTGCAGGATCCCTATCATGGCACACGTTCCCATACAGTTCAGCGTGATTTCCGCACCCTCTCCCAGAAAATAAAACCAAACCCCAATGGAACATCATTTGGATAGATGGATATTCAAATGGTGTTAAACAGTTCCTCAGAAGACCAGAAATCCTTATTCAAATAAGCTAACGGTGCTTCATGACAGATGTCTGTGGGGAAGAGGAGAAGCTGGCAGGGCTGAGAAGTCTCTGTGAGCCCAGTCTCACTGCCCCACTAAAATACATTAGCAACTTGCAGACCATTTCCTAAATTAAAACATTCAAATTTTTAATCTAACCAAAGGCACTCAAATGTGAGCAGATAGTGCTTCAGAAAATAATTGCACAGATAAATTATTCCTCAAAACAACTACTCCAATCAAACTTAATTCTTCCCTACACAAAGCAGACATATATTCTGTCAAACAAATATCGAAGCAAAGTAGTTAAAGAGCATTTCACCACTTGTCCTGACATAGCAACATGACAGAGGAAAGATAATTTTTTTAGCCTGGCGAACAGAGTGCTTTTGAATTAATAAACGTTGCATTAGAATTAACTTCACATGAAATAAAAGCAGCAAGAAAACAGTCTCTCCCAGATAAGAGAGCTTTCCAGGGACAGACTATTTGGAAGTGAATTGACAGCAAAATAAGAGACAGAGACATCCTTGCCCTGTGGCTGGCAGGGGTCACATATATCCCTCCCTCTCCAACTCCTGCACACACGGCTGGAACGTAACACCATCCTCAGAGCACCTATAGCGTCAGGCCAGAGGCTGTCACCTTTGAGAGAAGGGGACAATACCTCTCCTCTCCCCCCATCCTACCTCATTTTAAGCACTTCCTCAGCCTACAGCACGCAGCGGGTGCACGGGTGGATGCTGCAGGTCGGGCCGTGCTGGCCGACTGCCGGGACGCCCCACGGGAGCCGGAAGCAGGCGGCAGCTGCTGCCCCAGGAAGGCTGCCGAGTGCTGACCGATACCACGTCACCCTTCCCCTGCGCTCTCCCATCTGCCTGACCATACCCATCTGGTGGGTTCTGCCACAGCCTGTAAGCTCTTTGGGACAGAGACTGCCATTTTGCTTCACCTTTCTACAGGCACGGCGTGAACTTGGCCAAGGACTATGGCTCTCGCACGCGGCCGCAACACCAAGAGCAACACAAATGAGGACGTTCCAAATCCCTTGTTCCTAGTGCTGACTCATTCCCATGGCCCCTGCTCTGGTCTCAGACGGGCACAGGAGAAGACAAAAGCCGTCCTCTGTAATTGAACTCCACCGACCACACATGCAGGCAGCAGATCCAGAGAGCAGAAAGCTGCCTTCGGTGCACAAGGGGCCACCAGGAACAGCACAGCCTGTTCAGCTTTGCCCCAGCTCAGCCATGTACGAGTCGGTCATTGCATCTATGATCTGGATTAACTCATGACCGGGTGCAAGATCACCAGCCTCTGCAGGTTACAATTCACAGCATCGTCTTCTAGGCTACGGGTCCAACTCAAACAGTTTCCTCTGATGAAAGACTGATTGGAGAGCAGCCCTTCTCTAACTGGTCTCATTTTTTATTTCCTTTTAATCCATTTAGGAAATGAACATCTGCTTACCTAGAGCTGTAATGTGCCCAGCAGGGAGAACAGCACTTCTTATAATCCCGAGGATAACCTGCGGCCAAGGATACAGCCCTTACTGTGCAGGGAGAGGGACACACCATGGCCTTTGCTGCCTCCTGCACCAGCCAAGAGAGCTGGCTCGGTGCGCAGCAGGGATCAGGCCGTGGGCAGACTCTTTGTGTACCTGAGTATACCAAGACTGATTCTGATTTGTCCTGCAGCATCCCTGAGGTTAAGTGCTGCCAGTGAGCCCTAGAGTCTGTGTCCTTGCAGGGGATCAACTATCATTTCATTTGTAAGAAACTAGCAAGAAAGAGAGTTAACATTCCAGCTGTGCGAATAATTTCCCGTGTTCCCTTAATGTTTGCCATGTGAACACGGTTACCTACCTATCAAACAACCAGCAAGACTGGTAAGAGGCTTACAAAACTTCAAAGGGAACTTTGGATGAAGCAAGAAGAGCCTAAAAAACAAAAGGACTTAATATGCTTGATATATACGCATTTCAGAAAATATACCAATGAACTCGTTCAGACTTGAACCACCATTTTCTTCACAAATCCTATGTGCCCCAACCCAGTACAGTGCTGCAACTGAGAAATATCCATGGCAACGTGAAAACACACATAGGGGCTCTACTTAATAAATTTGTGATGCTTTACTGTTTAAAATTATAGAGAAGTTCCATGTTTAAAATTATAGAGAAGCTGAATAGATAAAACCCAGACAGAAGTATTCTAAACTACACATCCACAGCACATTCTCCCACCCCAACTTTTCTAATGCTTTTATCAATCCATTAAACTAATATTTCACATAGCTTCTCTTCAAAGCGATTGATGGCAACGCAGCGCATCTGCCGCTACTTGACAGCGTGCGAAAGCAGCAGCCTAGCCTGAATTTTATCTCTAACTCAACTCTTTTCTGAACGAGCAGCTGACACAAGGAAGGCTTTACTGTCAGTATCTAGGAGACATTTTGACTTTGGAAACCATTTTCTCTCTGCCAGACACTTGGTTCCAGCTGGCTCAGACATGATTTGATTCTGCCATCTCGCAGCCGGGGCACAGGCCTGCCAAGGTGGACTGTCCCCAAGCTGGGGTGATGACCCACGGGACCCTTACACATCCCTCGCAGCCATTCTGTACCTTCTGCTTCCTGATCAAAGCCTCTCTGCTCTCCACACTCGCACGGGTCCAAGATCCCCATAAGGAACATGTGTTTCCCCTTGCGCAGATGCTCAAGCTGTACCTGGACTTCAGGGCAGCTGCCTTTGCAATATGCCCCATAGCTCGAGTCTCCCAAACATCCAAACGTGCATCCCTGTCAGATGCCTTCTGCCAGTGCAAGCAGGCATCCTTCCCAAGGAAACCAGGACACAGGATGAAAGGGAAAGAGCTAGTGCACAACTGCATCTCACCCACCAAAGCCACGGCACAAGCACTCACCCAGGCCTGAGAAGTGCTCCTGGATCCTGCCATTTATGCACAGGGGCTTAAGGAAACCCCAGCTCCTTCAGCAATTTTTGACATTTCCCTACCTGTGTTTCTTTAGTCCCTGTCCTCTGCAGTACACAGGGTCCTCATCTGGAAGCTCTCACCTCTTCAGCGACAAGGACCACTTCTGGCTTCCCAACTCCCAGCAGGTCCATCACCATTACACTGACACTCCCTGCTACTAAAAGCACCTCCTCGCTCCTGCCCAAAGCTCACGGGCCTTTGCATGCACAGCTCCAAAACATCTGCGGCTGCTCTTCACCAAACCCCCATTTTCTGTTCTGCTTTGGCCAGATTTCCAAACTACATGCTTCACATATGGAATAAGCTGCTTCTCCTCCATGCCAGCAAACACGTCCCCTTTAACCTCAAAGACATCCCTCATCCTGGACTGAGCAGGGCTGTGTTAAGGCCACTGTCAGTCAAGGGCAGATTCCATACACCCCATTCCATGATCCTGCAATTTTAATTGCAAGCAGCACCCAAGACTCACAAGCTGCCTGCAAGGCAGGTCCCCAGTCATCATGGATCCTCAACACCCTATTACCAACCCACACGCATTTGCCACTTGGCAGTTGAGTTCTTGGCGGTTTGGTCCCTTCCAACGTGTTGCCACACAAATACCGACACAGCGAACAGATGATTCCAGTCTATGCTGAGCACAGGACAGCTCAGATTTGTCTTCACACTGTTAGAAACAGGCACTTAAGGCTCAAATTTCTAGCAACGTACCTGCAAAGAGCACATGATTGACTACTTTTTAGTCCACTACTCCACAACTGAAAAATTATCAGAGCTCAGGATAGACATTTGCATAAGTTAAACCAACAATTATGATGATAATAACCTCAGTTTAAAAATCCTTAACTTCACTGACATTGCTGGGGACCTCAGTGGAGCAAAGATACGTGGCACTCAGCCAGCAGGAAGGACAGCAACATTACTATGCCAAGATCAAGACAGTTATTAACCCAGAGTCCTCACACTACTGAGTGCAGGCAGTAATTCCTGGTATTTCAAAGCCCCACTGCAGCTTACTGGTGAAGAGAGCTCAGTGTTTGCTCAGAGCATCCTGTGTATACGCAGCTGAGGAATGAAAAGGGTATTACAACAGAGGAGCAAGTGCAAGTCCACATTCACCTCTTTGGAGAGAGAAGCACATGGCTTTATTTGCCAGAGGACACATCTGAAGCTCTGTCACCCTCACTATGGGATGATGAGCTCTAGGAGCATTCCAAAGAGATCCAGTTTCTTGCTCCAAGCCCTATCACCATCGCGCCTACGCTGGCCTCCTGCTTCTAGGCACTGATATAAGCAGGCACCATCTACGTCCACTTCACTGCCGGGAACTCAATCCAGGCATCTCTGGTGCTTTGGCTGGCAGAAGAGCTGTAGAAGATGAGAAGTGCTTTCTGACCTAACGTTCAGAAGGTGGGCAGCAAAGAACAAAAAGAGCATGGCAAAATAACGAAGTATTCTACAGGTAAAAACATTTTTCAAAAGCAGAGGCATTTTTTCAAGACTAAAAGCAGGAAAAACTGAAACCCAGATGTCTCGTTAGCACTGGCCAAACAGGGCTAGCAAGGTTTCCACATCGTCGTGGCTCACAGCACAGGCACTCCTGCAAATTTCCCTTACACTCCTCTCACATGTCCCACCTGTAGTAACTTAAATGAAACACCCCAATAATCTTTCTTGTTTGTAGATTTGAGCTCTTATTAGGCCGTTTCCTTTAAGCTTGGCCATCCATCAACTCGCCCCCTTTTTCCACAGGATGACTATTCTCTTAAAGCTGTGGTTCTCTGCTTCAGACAAAATGGATGATGTGTCCATTTGAAATAGGATTGTTTACTTTGTCAATGCTCCTGGGATCAATTTTATTTTTTTTTCCTGCCTTCTCCTACGGAGAGCATCTTGCCAAGTGCAGAATTCATCTCTCTGAATGAGCTATCAAGATCTATTTCTTTGAGAGAAATCACACTGCCACCAAAACTAGGCAAAGCCTCTCTTAATTTCAGGAGCACGCATGGGCACAAACGACGCAGAATCTTATCTGGCACGTTTCCAGCATTTCTTTTATCACTTCTCTTTCGCGACATCTATTTTTTTTGAGAAAATTACAGGCGTGTAGTTTTAACACCAAAAATACAAAGCGGCACGCGTTCGCTCTCGCCGTTTGCTCATCCGTGTCTGAATACGCTCTCGGGCACACAACACAGAAGCAACACTGCGACAGCCCCGCTGTACTGCATGTGACCCCAAGCAGCTTTACCAACCAGACCAACTCAGGCAGGAGAGATCCACTAATTAGCTGCTGGAGAATGAGGTCTTAATTGTAGATTTAATTCGGAGACAAGTACTCCCGTTGTATTAAAAGCAGCCTATTAACATTCACGCGTGAGCATTCAGCAAGTTGAATAAATCCAATTCAGTGCAAAAGCATTCACTTAAACTGTCACCCTGCTCAGAACAAGAGGGGTCGGACACCAGGGACCGAAGCACTGTTCAAGGCTTTGTGTCGGGTTCTCGTACTCAAGCACATCTCGCTATCAATCACGCCTGAAAGCAACAGCGCCGAGACTTCCCAAAGCTCCCATTATTGCCACGTCCGTTCCCCAACATTTGAACCAAATACAAAGTGCAAATAAATCAGCAAAATTTTGAGAGCAAAATTAAAATAAAGCTACATCTGTTGGAGGATGCAATTTTCTGCCTGACACCCCTGCACCATGCTGATGACAATCCTGGGTTAATCACACGGATGATGAATTCATCCTTGCGTCAATGCCTTTGAAAACAACAGCATTACAGGTGTAGCAGCAGCAGCAGCGGGCTGATTTGCCCATGTATTCCTGCTGGCATCTGCACACCTTGGGATGAGCAGCGGCTCAGACAAAGGAGCACACCGGCATTTTGAGGGATGCAACCATGACAGACAGATGGTGTTAAAATACACCTTGGTTAACAACTTTCACTGTTCGGAAGGTTCACTGAAAGGTTCAGTCTCTAGTACAGTGTGCACTGTGAAAAACATCCCTCGTTTACAAGTGAGTCGCCGGGAACAGGCAAAGTGTGTACAGATCGGTCACCATCCACTCCGAGCTCACATGTCCTCCCTACCCATGCAGCTGCTGTGCTGCCTTCTACTCCCAGCACCTTCTCCAGCACCCAGCACCCTTCCTTTCCCATTCAACCCAATTTCTTTCCTACTTTTCCTTACCAACGGCCCTCTTTTGGAAGCTTTGTCTTATTTTATGACCACTGCCAACTCTCAGAGGCCACACAAAGGTCTCTATGAAGCAAGCAAAAAAAAACCATCACTACGTCCATTCTGAAGCATGGTGTATGGTGGCAAGAACCCCTCGGAACAACCAGCGTGAGGGTTCACCGTGTATCAATCAGCGGCAGACTGGACCCAACACCCAGCGGAACGGATGCCTCCTCCCGAGCGCTGCCCTTCACCGCTTCACGCAGCTCGGCACCAGCGGAGGAGCGGAGCGTGAACCACTCCATTTGCAAACGCTGCGGGTTCTCTGGCAATCGGAGACGGGAGCACGGCTCATCCTCATGAATAAATTCTCCTTTTTAAACCCCACAGGAACACACTTCCCCGCAGGAACCTTTCAGCACCCCAGGCCCGGGCACCCTGCCCCACACCGACCCCCCGCCACACAGGAGAGGTGCAAAGGGGTCCCCCCTACACCCCAAACCCCCTCTCCTGCCCACACAGCCCACGCCCGGGCTCTCCCCACTCCCACAGCGCCCGTGGGTGGGCTGGGAACCAGCCCCACACCCTGTCCCCGGCCCCACCCACACCCCCGAGTCTCCCCGCTGGTTTGGGGCGCCCTGCCCACCCCACCCCCCCCTTAAACCCCAACCGCCGCCCTCCCCCAGCCCCACTCGCAACCGAGACCCACCGTCCCGGCCGCGGCTCCCCCGCCCGGCCCCCCGTACCTGCGTCCTCCTCGTCGAAGCTGTTCATGCAGGGGAAGTAGATGGCCAGGGCCTCGAAGGAGGCGGAGAGGCTGAGCCGGCTCTGCGACCGCTCCATGAAGAGCCCGGGTCCGGGGGCGCCGCCGGGGGCCTCGCCCGCCGCCGCCGCCGCCGCCGGGGGCTTGGCCAGCTTCGCCGCCCCATTCTTCACTCGGAGCACGGCCCGCGGCGTCTTGGCTGCGGCAGGGGCCGCGGCGAGGCGGCGGAGCGGGACGAGGCGAGAGTCGGGAGCGCGGCACGGCGCGGAGCGGTGCGGAGCGGAGCGCGGCCACCTGCTGCCGCCCGGCGCTCTGGGCGCCGCCCCGCCCCGCCCCGCGGCCCCGCCCCACGGCC
>JANVCC010000271.1:6370937-6408862 GCA_025345505.1 Todiramphus chloris collaris
TCACCTCTTCCTGCCCAGGGCACACACACCACAGCATCACCTCTTCCCACTCTGGGGAAGGAAACCCCGCATATCATCCCCAATTCGGTGCAACAAAGCCTGGGATGGGATCAGACAGTGTGTTTTCTGACAGGGAGTTGCTCTCCCCAGCAAGGATGCTGTCCTCTCAAGACACAAAGGAACGTGTTTCTTGTGCACTTGGTCTGTCCACGCATAGAGGGAACCAAATGCCATCCCAGTGACCACATGAAGAAACAAGCCTGTTTGTGCTATTGCAAAAATGCACATTAAAGCTCAACATCTTCACGAGGAGAGCATGACTAAAACTACTATACGCTGAGTGCCGTGGAATAACAGCGTGGAGTGAAAAAGTGTGTTCCTCCTCCAGCACTGGAGCCCAGCTGCAGACAACTGGAAGATGACCAGACCGGGCATCCTGGGGTCAATTATTCCAGGCACTGGGCTCAGCCCCACTTGAGCTTCAAAGCTGTGATAGAGCTAGAGACCTCATACTTACAAATACCACTTCTGCTTTTATTTCCATGCAAAACAAGCAATGTAAGAATTATAGCTCATGATATTACCTGTACTTTTCTCTCAAATAGCTAACAAATCAATCCATTAAGGGTCTTCCAGCTACTGAAAACCTTACCAGAGCTGCCAGTGTCAGGAAGCAGCACGAGCAGGGATGCTCCCCAGGAAGAGGAGACAGGAGAAGCCCCAGCACATGGCAGGAACAACCCCACTGACCAAGCACAGCCGCACACCATGAGAGACAGAGAAAAGTGGTGATGACAACAGGTCCTTTCAACACACCAGCTGCAAGGTTAACCAAGGAAAGCCCAACACCAGTTCAGGAACAGGTCTGAAACAGGCTCACCTACAACACAGCCCTGATAAGAACTGAAGGTCCCTGGGGTGGGAGGCTAAATTGAGCTTCTGGCAGAGAGGGTGAATGGGAACCCCATATGAGGCTCATCAGGGCAATTAAGGCCTATTAGTGCACTCCAAGCCCTGACATCCAGAGTCTTCATTACTGGTGATGCATCAAGAATAGCAGAGGTCATTTGAATGTCAGATGCCAAGCTGAGCTTGCAGAGCTTCTCAATAGAAAATATGTTTTTTAATTCACAAACTAATCAAAATTTGTTCTGGAGTCAGTGAGTTACATGAATTCCTTCATCAAAGCTGGCCTGGGTAGGCAGTAAAGCAGAAGGAGCAGAATGAACTTATTACAGACAATGATGACTCCAGGTCTGAGTTTTGAAAGGCAGGGATATCAGTGAGGAGTGTATTATCATATGTTTAAGAAGTGATTTCAATAGCACTAATCAAGGTTTCAGCAGCAGCTATAGGACAAATCCAAGTGCAGTAAAGCTGTTAAGATAGCTCCTGTCTACCCATCCTGGCAGCACATCTGATTGAAGGAGCAAGAGGAATCTGTGAATCAAAATCTGCTTCCAGTTCCCAGGCACAGGAGCTACCTAGAAGTGCTGAGAGCTGCTTTCTCTTCATTTAAAGCATACAAGCAAAAAAAAAAAAATGTGGAATGGAAATTCAATCTCAGCTTTATGGTATGGTCGCCTGAATGTCTCTAGTTTCACTACATATTGAAAGCATTGTGATGGCAGAGGTACCAGTGTCTAATGGACAGCACAGGCCTGTGGTTTAGATAGCTCATCTCTATTCCCAATGCTCTTCTCTGTACTTTGCTTTCTTCACCAATGCACTGGGACTGAAGACCCTTCTGATTTGAGTGCTTCAGGATCTATGAGGTGCTGAGGAAGACCATTACACACGTGACCATGCGCACCTTTGTCCACACACCATCCATCTCTTGGCTTCCTCTCTGTCTGCCGGTGCTGCTTGAACCACTTGCATCTGCACAGCTTCTCAGCACCACTTGCTCACATCTTCTCGATGCTCTTTTTGTGCGTTTTCTTCCAAGTTGCCTCACACCTCCCTCTTTACCATACCTGTGGGAGCAGCCATGCTTGAGTTCTTTTGTGCACCCTTCTGCTACAGAAGCTGAAAGCTCTCAGCATCATCCTGGTGTCATCTGCCTCTCATTTGCTTCATGCATTTTGCTCCTCAAGGCAGGAACCTGCCAAATTTCTGTAAGGGAGGGCTCTTTGATTACCGCTAAGGCCAAAGCATCCTAAACCAAAACCATCTGCCTTAAAGTGAGATAAAATGCATTGACAACTGGAAATCAGATGGACACTTAAAGGCGTAATGCCCTCCAGGCACCTAGAGGAAGCAGTTTGATTTGGCTGCCTGTTTAGGGGAAATAAGGATTTGCAATGAAGCTGGAAACTTGGTCCATAAGTGTTCTTCACTGATCATCATGGACAGAAAGATTCTTGGAAGGAACTTAAGAGAAGTGAGCATAAGCAAGGAGGAAGGTATCTGGATGTTGTAAATAAGCTGAGAATGCAGCCAAGAACAAATAAACTCAAAGATTTACCACCTCCAGAACAGCATGTCTGTGGCTGGTCTAGTGGAAATGGCTAATTGATTGTTTCCCCAGTGAAGCAGGCTCTGACTGATTGAACCATGGAAAGCTCTGATAGATTTTTCCTGCTGGCTTTCTCTTCCCACTAGTCACATAGCTTATATTTTTGCCTTGAGTCCTAGGTGTCTGGGTCAGGCCAGGAAGTGAGTTTTTATTTACTAGAGTGAGAGGACATGATGCCCTCTCCCTCTCGTATTCCCCTATGGTTCTGTGTATGACTGTTTGGAAAGAACCCCAACCTCCCCTTTTGCTTCCTTTGCCTTGTGTGTTCCCTCCCTCCTTCCTGCAGGCTGTGATAACCATGTTCCAAAATGGAAGGAAGATTCACTTGTCTGCAGTTACCAAAGGGCTAAATTTGTTATACATTATGCACATTTTTCACGATGCAGCATTTTTTGCTGAACTCGAGAGGAACAACGTTACATAAGAAGCCCCTAACAGATTGTTTATAGAAGACTATACAAGACAAATAATTTGAAGCTGTGACTCAAACTGTAACCACAAACTGAAGGCAAGACCAGCCATGATCAACCAAGGGATAACACATGTTTTAACATAATACCCTAAAACATTGCATCAACTTGAAAATAAACAGTGATGTCAAAAACCTGCTGTAGGCTTCATATGCAAGCTCATATTTAGCTTCATAACTCCCTTCTGTCTTCTGACATAACCCATCCTAAGCCCAAAAGTAATGTGCTCTACCTTTCAAAATGCCTTGTCTACATATGCCATTAGCAGGCTGCTCCTTCAAGCGTTGCAACTCCTCTCTTAACTCTCTTAAGTTTAGAAAACTATAGAAGGAAATGTATGGGATTTTGTACTGGGAAGATGGTATCTTCTAAAAGTTTCAAATCAAAGAAACATATGATAATATTCACTACAAGCATATCTTGGAAATATATTTGTACACTGACTGCTTAAGTAGTCTCAGAGCTATTCTATATATCATCTGTCTGTAAAGATACATTGGTTCTGGTAGTACCAGTAAAAACCCAGATAATGTTTTCATGTTTTTATGAAGACTATATTTCACACCAAGTCTTTGAATGTATCATTCAATTTCTTATCTCACCAGTCTTATTTTTATTCCCCTCTTCACATTTAATTTAATCTTTTTTTTACAGTTGCAAACTCATCAAATCATTCACCTTTGTCCATCTTTTCCAGGGCATCATTGTCAACATTCCTAATGCAATTCAGTCTGGGTTTCACACCCTTTGCCAAGGAGAATTCTTCAGGCTCATCCAAATTGCTTCTAATCTTCAAACTATTAGGCCTACTCATTCAAATACTCAGTGAAAATACTGTAAAAATGTCTACCGTATTTTTTTACTTTCTCTGCCAAAAGACCCCCTGACTTCCAAGTTCAACTCTTGAATTGTTTATCATTATTGCCTGAAAACCTGCCCTATTTTTAACCTCAGTTCTTACCATTAAGGGCTTGACGTTCCCCGTTTCACAAAGATGCTGCCTTCTGTTTCCTTGACTCTAGTGGAAAACATCTTCAGTTTGCTTTGGACAAAGTGGAGTTGCAGCAGTGATTCAGGACAGCTGAAAAACTGCTTTAATAATAGGACACTTGTCATATGAAAGAAAATATCATTTGGATGTACCTTGGAGACCAATAAATCTGCTTCTGGATGGCTATAGAGGTAACTACCTTGTCTCACAAGGTCCAAGAATTGCTTTTAGTTTATTTCAATAAAATTGTGGGGGATGTAGAAATATTGGGAAAAGTTATCCACCATTGATTATGCAGCATCATGTATTGTACCAGCTCTTCTTTGGATCCTTTGTGGACTGGGAGGACAGTACAGTGCCCATCCTGAAGTTTCAGTTTATGTTGGGTTTTTTTAGTTTTGTAAACACTGTGTTTGTTTCTCTCCCTCCTGCCTGTCTAAAATCCACAACACTGAAGGAGGTGGGAATTTTGTTTATCCAGCATCTGCCCAAGGTCTTAGTGGACCAGTGACATGCTCCTCAGCATTTGCACCAGCTCGCTGTGGGGATCCAGTGGCTCAAATCCACTTTCATTTCCTCATGAACAAAGTGTTTAATTAAACTTGTATGTGTCATGATCGTCTGTGTCAGCTCTGACAGAGCCATACCCTGTTCCCCAGGGCTGGTGCACTGACGGCACTCTCGTTCCATCCATCACCCTGCATCACCAACTGCTCCAGTTTCAGCCTGAGCACAGAAGAGCTCTTTCTCCAGCAGACGCTTTGCTGCCCTGGGACAGGTCACTTATTGGAGCAGTTGCTTAAATTTGCTTTTCAAGGTAAAATACACTTTTGTGCTAGAGCCCTGGATGGACTCCGGAGGAGGTTCTCCCCCCATGTACACGTTTCCCTCAGTTGCCATCAAGTGCCTTAATGTGTGGAAGAAGCCACCCAGTTCTTCCACAGGCAGGAGGCAGACGCAAATCTGGAAACTGGATCCATCTCCAAAAGACCTTGAACTCTTAATTTGCTTTCTGCTTGACTTAGCTGTTTTCTGAAACAATCTCAGTAGTGAAAAGCCTTTTCAGAATAGAACAGGAAGGTTTTCTTTCTCCTGAAAACACTGAAACAAGATGTTTTGATGCTGCCAGATCTTTTTCTTTGTTTGTTTCATTGCAAAACAAAATGCCAGTGAAATGCAGTTAGTTTTGTGAAGTACTCTGATTTTGATGGGTCCGTGTATGCTGGCTTAAATGTTTTTGTCTATCTGCCTTTGGGAGAAGCAGGAGGGAAGGCAGACCAGGTCTCACAGGGCGTTGCAGAACCGGAGATCCGGCACCCAGCTGAGAACCAGCCTTTGGAAGTGTGGGAACATGGTGTGGGTGCATCCAGGGCTCGGGAAGGGACGTGCTGAGGAAGAGGGAGGGTCATGAAAACCTGTCAGACGGCGGGTCCATGGAAACCACTGATGGTCTGGCTCCGGTACCAGCCTCTGGGGCTGGCTTTCCAAGTGACCTCAAGCAAATGTCTGTGGCCCAGTGACCTGTAAGAAGGCAGTAATGGGGTTACTCTTGGACTGCTGTGTTTGCTGAGAATTAGGCTTTTTAAAGGTTTTGTTTTGCATTGTAATTTTGAACAGCAGCTTGAAGAACACAGCCCTCGTCCAGGTTGCAGACCCTTTACTCTGTGCAAAGCAGTCAAGAAGAGTAATTGCCTGGACCTGCGAGTTTTTGTTAAGACAGGCAGTGGCAGAAGAATTTAAATGCAGATCCCACCATCCTCCAGACAGAAAAAGAATCCAGGCTTTGCAAAGTCAAAGAGAAGCAGTTTTGTCCTCCTGGGAGCTATAAAATAGGTTGGGATGCCAAAAATAACCTGCTAATAGTTCTAGATGCTCAAACTCTTTTACTGAGACATGAAAACTTGAGCTGGGTTTAGTACAAGACACTTGTTTAGTGTCACTGTGACCTTCACAGATTTCCCACCCCAGCTTTAACCAAATTACAGATTAATCCATTCTGTCACTTCATTGCCTTTTTCTGGCTCTTGTGACGAGCTGGGCCCATGCATCAAAGCTTCCTCAGTGAGATTCAACTCATCTTTGTAACATCCCTCTTTCCTCCATGAATTCAGTTTCATGAAAACCTAGTTCCCAAGTAATTGGTCCATGTCGTCAGGGAACAGGGAAGAATTTAGGCTCTGTTTCTCAGAAACACCCAAATGAAATGGGAGCTTCTCACGGGTTGTTGCAGGGCTCGAGGTCACTGCTCCTGTTGATTTCGGGTCAGAGAGCCAGCGGGCTGAGGATGTTTAACAGCTTCACACCTGCAAGGACAGCCCAGAAAGCCATGCCAAATTTTAGGGAGAAACTATTTCACCCTCCTAAGAAAGTTACGGCCCAAGGATTTTTTTAAGGGATATGATCTAAACTGCAAATCAAGCCAGCAAATTCTTCCTCTGGAGACTATTCTCCTGGGCACAGGGAAAACAGAGGAAAGCATTTGAACAGTGGCCTCATCCTGGGAGCATTTGGGTGCCTGTAGCACTGGAGCTCAGGGTGCTAGAGTGCAGTGGGGAGTGCCCAGGCAGGGTCTCACAGCCGGTTCCAATCCCAGCTCTTCTTGCCTGGTGCCCAGCCTCTCCAGCAGCAGCTGAGTGTCCCAAAAGCCTGTCTCAATCCCACTGGAGTTTGCCTGAGCCAAGCCAGGATAAAGCATCCACGTGTCCCTCCCTCCTAGGCCCTTGTCTGGACCTCAGCTGGCGGGTGATGGCTCCACAGGCCCGTCCTGGAGCACACACGTATTGCTCATGCCCCTTTCTAGTCTCAGGAGTGCCAGACCCTGCTTTGTGCTTTGGAGAAGCTGTGAGCTGCCTGGAGGCAGGGTTTCAGCTGGGGCGGAGGGCTTGGAGGAAGGATCAACAGTCTGATATTCAAGGCTGGGAATCATGTCTCTTGGTCCCTTTGCCCTCGCTCCAGCAGCACCCGAGCGGGCGTGAGAGAAGAGGCAGCAAAGGGCATCATTGGAACAAAGAGAGATAAACAAAGGATAATCTTTCAGGCAACAATTCATCGTTTAAAGCCAAGGCAGGGAAACAATTTCCCAGCTAGCACAGCATTAAACAGATGGACTAAACCATTTCAGCAGCAAGCAGGTGTCTCAGGGCTCAGAAAACCCATCTGGCCACGGCCACAGGACAATTATCCTGGATGGCTCAGGTGTTTCCAAGCCTGGATAGCCAAATCCCTCTCTGTAGCTACTGCTTTTATGGATTTATTTATTTGCACAGGGGGCCAGCAATGCCTGCAGTGGTACAGCCCCTGCCTGAGGACCAGATGCTCTCCTGGCGAATCATTTCCATTTGCAAGATCTCACATCAAGAGAGCAAACATGAGCCTTTCATGCCGCCTCCACCCTAGCCTCCTCCTCTGTTCTCAGCTCTGCCCTGGCCTTGCCACTGCCAGAGCTACTACCTTGTTGCAGGGTCCAAGGACACAATAAGTGGTTTAGTCTCCCACTGATTTGCCTGGTTTGCTTCAGGCAGAGCTCTTGCTTCATTCAGGTTGTGTCAGAGTGGCACAAAAGCTGGCAAGGAGAAGAGGAAGCTCAGGAGGTGGTTACTGCTGCAGTCTGGCACTTAAATGGATTTTCTGAAGCTAGAGAAGGGCCTTTGGAGCACTTTGTTGGGAAAAATCCCCAGGTGAGGTTCTGAGGAGTGCAAGGGGTTTGTATTGCACCTGGGAGGTGCTGGGCGTGGAGTCTGCTCTGCTACACCGGTCCTGTGAGCAGCCCAGCTCCCCTCCACCACTGCCCACCCAGGCTGCAGACCCAGCTGAGCTGCCAACCAGGCCCAGAGGGAGGTCAGGGCTGCAGGAGAGGGAGGTGTCTCTGGGCACACTGCCCTGGCTGAGTCAGGACGTCTCCATCAGTGTGGGACAACAGCTCCAGACCCATGTAGCATCCAGTAAGAATGAAAGCATCTTTCCTTTCCTCCTCCACCCAGGAGTTTCATGGGCAGGGACTGGTGGGTGCTGGGGCAGCCTGCTCATCTGCTCTGAAACCCTGTCGAGGAGGAGGATGAGGAGAGCTCGGAGCTACCCAGAGGCTGCTGACGCCACTGTTGCCGTTGGCAGGCTGTCACTCTGACACCTCCCCGTGCAGAGCTCTGACATCAGATGCCTCTTACAAACTGCTGTCAGTCAAAAGCCATTTCACAAACAGGGATGGTGACAGTTTGCAATGCAACTGCCACTCCTGGCCTGGCTTCCTTCCCTTCTTTTCTTTTTTAAGCATCCAGATTTACATTTTAAATTGCTGGTCCATGGTCCAATGCTGCTCCTCCTGAGCAAATGAACCTTCCCATGGTCTCTAGATTTGTGTCCTCTCCTCTGCCTGTCCCCTGCCAACTGCCACAGCTCTTGGGACTATCCCTGGCCCCAGGGAGCCTCCCTGCAGCAAGCAAGAGCCCAAAGCCCTGGCTCTACCAACACCACAAAGCTCTCAGGAGCCAGGAGTGTGGGAGATGGTGACTGAGACAAAACCCTCCATCTCCTGGGGCTGGTCATGCTGAGGAGATGTCAGATTCTGCAAAGGCTTACTCCTCTCTTCCCCTCCCATTCATCTTTTTTTCCTTTCTTTTTCTCCCCTTCCTCCTTGCTGGGGGAAACAAAGCTGACCCCTGCTTTAGAGATCCTGGGTCCTCCAGTGTGAGGCTCTCAGGGAAGGCAGCAGTCTCCAGGGTTTAGGCACCCACACAGGCAGGCAGCGCAGGCAGCCTGGTACCCTTTTCTCCTCCACCCTGAGCTGTGCTGGATCCCAGGAAGTGTAATATTTGCTCGAACATGTCAGTAAATCCCCCCTGTGCTGCAGGAGGTCACCTTCCCTAATCTATGATGTCCAATTGCGTAACCGAGATACTGAACAAATAGCTTAAATCTAATCTTTGTTTTCTTCCATCTCAACCGGGGCAAATCAATTCCTGGGCAAGCACAGCCTCAGCGCAGGGCTCGGAACACACACTGGTCACGCTAACCTCCAAAGAGCAGAAAAAAATGAGACAAATCCACCAAGTGATGTTTTACTGCCTGTTGCAGGACCTCTCCCTGCCCAACATCACTCTGGGGCTGGAGTTTTGATGCCTTCAGCAGAAGATTTGCAGCAGAGGCCAAGCCTTGCTGCTCACCATAGGACTGCAGGTGCAAGGCTGTGTCCAGGTGAGACCCTGGGGCAAAGGCAGGAGACTCCAGATGTCAGCAGATGGGTGCAGTGTCATGAGGAAGCAGGTCTCATCTGCTCTGAAACCCTCCCACCCCATCCAGCGCCGACGGGAATGTGGCTCCCTCCCTGCAGATTAAAGACGGCGGAGAGAGGCATGGGACAAGGGGAAGCAGGGCTTCAGCAGCACTTGGAAGGTGTCCTGGTGGCAATGTGGATGATGGGAGGCAGAGCGAGCAATTCGGTTCTCTCATTTCCATCCCCACTCATTTTTCTTTGGTTCATTAACGACCTTTCATACAAAAGCAGGGATATTAATAGGATGCTTCAATTCTGAATGTCCCCATCTCCCCTCCCTGCTCCTCCTCTCTCGCCACTTTCTGGCACTCTGACAGCTTCCTTCACATTAATTAAAACAAATAACAAGCTTATACAGCTCATCAGGGTAATTATAAAACTAAACACACCAGCCATCTCTTGCCCCAGTCACTGCGGACTAAGCAAAACCAGCTCTTTTCTCCCTGCCATGGTTTCTCCCTCTTCCTGTTGGAATAAGGATGTGCTTTAACCACCCATCCTCAGCCAAACACCACTGTGGGTAGGAAATACCATGCCTCTAAGTGCCTGCTGGCTCCTGCCTAATGTCCTTCCCTGCCCTGAGTTTGTCGGGATCATGTCAAGCCCATGTCATGAGCTGTCACTCTTTTCTGCATGGCACGGGTGTCGCAGGTGCTTTGAATCCTGGTTAGCACTCCCCATGCCCTCCAGCACAGATCAGGCTGCATCCACCACAGCTCTGCAGCAATATCTCACTTATTGCCTCTGGCATCCATTTCCCAGGGCAAGGGAGGGATGAGTAGTACCTGCACTCTGTGGTCTGCAGCTAAGCCCTTACGTGCAGCCTCCCGCTGAGCCCCTCTGCATGTGGGGCTGCAGCTCGGCCCTGCGCAAGGGGAACGCTGCGCAGGTCTCACTGCTGCTTAGGGCTTAGGTCAGGCACCAAAATTCAGGATCAAATTCACGTTGCCTGCTCTGTTAGTGCAGTCTTAGTCTGGGCTCCCATTAGAGAGCAGGAGGGGGCCCGTGCCGAGCTGGCTGGGGGCTCAGGCCACTCGCAGGGATGGGAAATAATTCTGCAGATGGATCCCAAACAGATGGGTTCACATAGGCACATGTATGGCAGGAAAGTAGCTCCACAGCTCCAAACCTGGTGCCATGGTGGCAACAAGAGCAGCCAGCATGAGTTTCCAAGGGAGACAGCAGAAATACTCCTCTCTCCAGGCCACCAAGTCCCTGCTTCTGGAAGCAGCCAGGGAGCAGGGGGCTGCTCCCCACCCCACAGAGCATCTTCTGCACATGTATTAAAAGCGTTAGACTCAAATCTCCTAATTTACCCTGAATTTTTCTCTGTAATAGTATTCATAGTGGGAGCCATCTGGACTGGGTACTTTATTAGCTTAGAATAATTCATCTGCTTTGCTAATCTCATCCCATTTCATAGGGTTCACTCCAGTTTCCTCACAGTGCAGCCTGGGACAGGGCAGCACTGCCACGCTCGCTCTCCTGGCTGGTGGATGTCCCATCATCCAGGACCCACAATGGGGCAGGCACCTCCGTGCAGCTCCCGTCCCTCCGAACGCAGCCCCCAGGGCTCTGTAAAGTCTCAGCTCTCTGAGCAGGCAGCAGAAGGGTGCTAAACCCACTGGCGTTTCCCACTGGCAAGGCAGTGGGGACCTCAGCAGGTCCCTACAGCCCCTCACAAAGCCTTCCCAACGCCTGTCACGGGGCAGAGCTTGGCAGTCCCTAACATGTGGCACGTGGCACAGCCATTCAGTGCCATGTGCCACATCAGGGGCCTTCGCCAGCTGCCAGGAGCCCAGCGAGCGAGGCTGCTCCTCTGCCATGGCAGCCACTTGCTGCCCCAAACCCTGCCCTTGTTGCAAAGCCATAATTGAGCCCTTATCAGCCTAAACGATTAAATTGACGTCTGTTGAGAGAAACCGATTTGCCAGCAAATTTTCTTCTTCTCAGCCTGTAGCTCTAAGTGCTCTGCAGGCTGGTGCCACGCTTCCTGAGCACACACGGGAGAATGGCTCTCATGGACATTGTGTTCTCCTCTCCTCTCTCCTCTCCTCTCTCCTTTCTGCCGGAGAACCACGTGAATGAGATCATCTGCTCCAAAATTACTCACACTGAATTAATCACCCAGAACGGCAGCAGCCGCAGTGGGAGTGAGCCAGGGTCACTGGGGAAGGAGCTGGTGCTTGGGGAGGGGGAAGCAGCCCCATGGCGGGGATGGTGCTGCCTGGGCAAAGGTGCTAGAGGGAAGGGCCCTCCCTTGTCCTTCTCTGCTGCTGACCTAGGGCTTGTGCAAGGTGTGTACTGCAGCTGGAGTTGTGTGCAAAGCCCAGTGTGCCCAGTCGGTTTTCCCTCCCGGGAGGGCATGAGGAGCAGGGGCTGTCAGAGAGGTGTGCAAGGTGGTCCTGTGCCGCATCCCTGCGAAGGTCATGTTGCAGTGCCAGGGAAACAGCAGCGGGCACACGGGCACTAGGATCGAGCCCGCTGTGTCGTGCAGGAGAGCCTGGCTGTGGCCTCGGCAGGGCCACTGCCCGACGGGGACCCTCGTCCGGCAGCTCCCTCCGCACAGAGCCAGCGCTGTGCACAACGGGGGTTCAGTTAAGGCTGCTAGAAAAGCGCGGCCACCAGAAAAAAAATCCCATTCCTTCCCTCTGTCACCATAAATCAGAAGCGCTCGTTCTGCTGAGCGAATCGGGCTTCTCTTCAGTAAGAAGCAAGCCCTGAACTAGGTCAGTATTTCCCTGCCCCTTGCCCTCCTGGTGCCTGGGCAGAGCAGTGGGCAGTGAGGACGGTGCCAGGAGTAGCAGCCAGTGTTTGTGAAGCTGTCTGACAGAGAGGGGCCTTTGCCTGGGTCAGTCTGTAGCAGCGGGTGACCACAGGCACCGTGGCAGGGCAAGGAGGGCCCTTCCACAGCAGTTTGCTATCACACTGCTCCTCGAATAACATTTAATTAGACACATCCACAGTGCCCACAATGCCCTCAGCAGGTGCAGGTCCCTGGTACCCATGTCAGGTCCGTGCACGCTGCTGCCTGGCTTCCCCTCAGCCTCTCCTGATGGAAAGTGCAAAGGGAAAAAGTTCCATGGGGCTGGGCACAAGCTGGAATTGCCCATAGTGACCCAGTTTAGGGAACTGTGTGAATCCCAGCAGAAATAAGGCAATTACACTGGTCTGGAAAAGGCAAACCATCACAGCGAGCTGAGTGACCCATAACAGAGCAGCGGGTGAGCCAGCAGCACAGCAGCAAGAGGTGACAGGGAACAGATGCCATCAGCCGTGACAGTGCCCGGTCCCCACGGGGCTCGGCAGCCTGCACGGAGCTGTGCCCACAGAGGTGGCAGGGCTGGGACGCAGAGACGCAGCCCTCCTCCCGCTGCCGCACCCAGCACCGGCTCTGGACCGGCTGTGCTCCCCGGCCAGCACCTCGACCCGTGGGGAGCCTCAACGGCAGCAAATGCCTTTTCTCACAGCTGAGGCTGAAGCGTGTCTGCTGCCATGGATCTGACCCACAAACACCTCCGTAATTTGCTCACTGTCCCAGGCTGCTCCTTCCTTCTCCCAGCTCCTGGCCTCCGTGGTTCATTTAATGATGTGATCTATATCCATGTTTCCTGGCATTAGTCCTACATTCCTGGTAGATAAAATGATGCTCCCATGCTCAGGTCTGGCGATAGGAGTAAGTTATTTCCCACAGAGGATCTCAAAGCACTTTGCATTTGTCACCTCAAAGGACGGGCTGCAGGGGGACAGAGGGGCCCCCACTGCCTGCATCAACCCCGGGAACCTTGCCTTTGCTTCCCCAAGCATTTTTGCAGACTGTGTTGTTCTAGTAAGATGACACTGCTTGTCACACAGCAGTGGAGGGATGCTGCGCTGTTGCTGGGGACAACCAGCTCCATTTGACTCTGAGCTCAGCTGCTGATCCCAGAGCTGGCCGCCAGCTGCACGAGGCCACCAAAATTTGAGACATTAAAGGGGGAAAGCGTTTGTCCCAGCTCCTGCCCTCTCTGCTACTGTGATGATGCTAACTCCAACTCAACGTTTGTCTTGCAGATATGTCCATTGCACACCAAGACACAGAATCATGGAATGGTTTGGGTGGGAAGGAACCTTCCAAGCTCACCTGGTCCAAACCCCCTGCACTGAGCAGGGACATCTGCAACTAGAGCAGCTTGCTCAGCGCCCTATCCAACCTCATCCGGAATGTTTCCAGGTATGGGGCACTGACCACCTCTCCAGACAGCCTGGGCCAGGGTCTCACCACCTTCAGTGTAAAAAATTTCTTCTTTATATCTAATATACACCTCCCCTCTTTTAGATTAAAACCATCACCCCTTATCCCTTACCCTGCTAGAAGGATTGTCCCCATCTTTCTTATAAGCCCCTTTATGTAGTGAAAGGCTGCAATAAGGTCTCCCTGAATCCTTCTTCTCCTCCTCTTCTCCAGGCTGAGCAACTCAGAAAATGTCAGTGTGTTTAGATTAACTTGTCAGGTGGAACATAGATATATGTGGACCCAGGCACAGGCATGAGGCCCCAGCAGCCCCCACAGCCCCTGCTCCCCATGTGCCCTGGCTGGCACAAAGCCACCACACATGTCCAGCCAGGGCTGTGACCACCCAGGCATAGGAGGGCACACAGGGGGACCTAGGTCTTGCTCCCTTCAGCTCTAAGATACCAAGGACCTTGCTCCCCCCATGAATGCTTCTGCAGTGCATTAATACTGCGATCAGATCAAAATAGGGATGCTCAGACACACGCTTCTCAGTGTGAGTGCAGGTGGAAAGGGAGGGTTCCCAGCAAGGGGTACGCGTGTGCACTCAGGGCCTCTTTGGGGTTTTAGGAACACTGGGGAAATTAGATATTTTTTGTCTCCCTTTTGGTGCTTTCTGGAAAATTGCATGCCTTAATGAAATGCTTGCATCTGGGCTTTAAGTAGTCAGCAGCTCAGATAAGGTCAAAATCCATTTTGTTCGTGTTTTGCCCGTTTCAGAGAATCCAAACTGATTTTGGGGATTTATGCCTATCATAAAAGCAAGCTCCTGTCCCAAACCAGCCATAATAAGGTATGTCTGAAAATATAAAGATTTAATAAAAACTTGTACAGTAATTTCTCTCTTAATCCCAAACACAATCTCTCCCCTCAAGTAACTGCAGTCCCTGCAAGATTAAATTCTCCCTACATATTGTTTGTAAGTCATACCTTCTATCAAGCTTAGCTGGGTTTTAAGTTCTTAAACCCTGGCTCTGTAATTGCACATCTTATTCAGTTTGTGATGCAAAGAGTTCCCAAGGAAGCTTTTGTAAAGATTTCTTTGTATCTGACAGAACTGTGGGACACTTGTACATATTTTGAAAGCCAGGAAGTGCAGGGAATGTGAGAGGTCGATGCTTTCTAAAAGTAAAAGGAGCTCATGGTCTCATGTTACTGCTGAGCAGCAGGACCCAGAAAAATCAGGACATCTGCAAATTGTTCTTGAACTGACTGCTTCATAAAGGATGAGGAGTCTGTTCCTCAGGCAGAAGGGCTCCCCAAGCATCTGAAGTTTGTTATACTTACTTGCTCTTAACAGAGAATCTTGCAAGAGAGCTGCTTGGGCCTGATTTAGAAACGTGTGAAAATTTGAGTCTGAGAAAGAAAGCTAATTAAAAAGGTATATTCTATATTATAACAAGTAGAATATAAATACCCACAAGAACTAATACCCACCTATGCTATTTTCTGACAGTAACCATTGAACATCAGCAGCCAAGCCCTTTGGCAAACATGCGACAAGTACAAGAGGATCTTCAAAGGGTATAATTCAACAGAGGACCCAGATGAGGACAGAATTACCTATTTTTATTTATTTGGCTTAAATGATAACCAGGCTATTACATAGCTCTCTATACTGATTTGAATCACAAATTATTTTGGAGTGAACACTGTAAAAAAACCAAACAAACTAAACCCCTTTTTTCAGATAAAAGCAAAAGGAAGACTCTTATTAAACACTACCGATCTGGCTTACATAGACGTGGATCTGACTTCAAATGTGACAGACACAGAAGAATAAAAAGTACAGAATACAAAAATCACAAAAGTCACTAGAAAGAAAAAAAAAAGGGGGGGAGAGAGCAAAGAAAAATCCAAAATACTTACCATGACTAAACATATTTCTCAAGTCTTCTTTTGTAAAGTCTAAAGATAGTGAATTGCTCCATTCTTGAACCTGAATGCCACGACCTTTTGCTAAGATTTGTACAGTTGCAGTCTTTCCACAACCAGGAGGACCAGTCAGCAGTGAAACAGAGCCACCCTGTCACAGCAGAAAACAAACAAACCAAAACCCCAAATATGATAAATGAAAACTGAAAGTATGCTCATGATGAGTATTAGTTGAATTTCTTCATTTCTTCTGTAGTTCTCTGGTAATTTTTCTCTCTTTTTTTTTTTTGACACTTTTTAAAAAAGTTTCTCTTTTCCCTATAGAAAATGTGTTAAATATTTTGTGTTATTAATTTACCTGTTGAGTATTCAGCTAGAAAGAGCTAGACCAGAACTCTGATAGCCTTGCTCTCAGTTTTTCATGTATCTGTTAACTGCATACCATGTAGACTACCAACAAAATACATACTGAACTGGAGAACTGGGTCTCAAAACCACTAGCTAAGACTGGTAAGTCACGCATGTGTGTAAAAATGCCTCTTACAGTCAAGAGGTTGAAAACATCCTATTACATCAAGTTAGCACAACTACAAGTTTGCCAAGATGCTCAACATCAGTGTGTGAGATAAAATGCATTTACAAGCACACGCTGAAGAGGTATGAAATGGCTGGACACTACACATTTCTGAGCAAAATCAGCAGCCACCTCTTAACAGTTTAAGACCAAAGCAAATGTACAAGCTTTAATCTATGTTCCTAACAGACTCCTTACTGTGCAACAGGCACGTAATCACTGCCTGTAACTTAAGGATTTGTCTCTTTGAAATAAAAATAACATCAAATCCAGCTTGTTTGTATGGGTTTGTATCTCTAGCTACTCCTTTTAGCAAGATTCCCTGCTTTGGCTGCCTCTGAAATACGTGCATTTTAAATAGCCTTCAACTTTGTTGATTTTCTTCTTTTGCACAGCAAGGCCATTCTAAAACAAGATTAGAAGATATTTTACAACATAACACAGTATTAAGATAGATGAAAAGCAAATACACCTCTTGATTTCTAAGGCTGTAACGATGAGATTCAAGAACAGAGTATATGCTGACTAAAATATTAACAGGCACCTACGTGTATATTCCAGTGATGTATGTTTACGCCGTGTAGAAGTAAGCGCAGCAGTTAAGAATTAACCATTTCAGCACGTTTCCTCCAACAACCAATTTTCCATTGCTTACAGTTGGGAAATAACAAATTATTTATTATTCCTAAAGTAACAACATTCCAGCCTTGCCTGTGTCGATGTGCTTTACAGCAACTGAAGCTGGTACTTTTTAGGCTCTACTGACCATAATACTATGGGGGTTTTTTGAACTCCTGCAAATCTCTTGCAGCCTTGTAACTCAATTCTTCTCCACAGATGAGCTATGAAATATTTCAGTAAAAAATAGCAGAAATGAGCTACTAAACATTTAAATATAAAATACAAGCACTACTTTAACTTACTTACGTTAACCAGCATGTGCATCTAAGGGGCAGCTACGATCATGCTGATTCCTCCAAAACACACTTTGGAAAAAGCTGTTCCATGAGCAGAACTAGCAAAGTCAGGTTTATTACAGATTTGAGTCCTTCCTCCTTGAAGCCTTAAGGTATCACAAAGTCATGCCTAACATGCATCAAGCAAGCAAGAGACAGTGTAAACTGCAATTAGTCAAGGACTCTGAACATGCTGCCAGACCAGCTATCTGCTGGCCAGTAACATGCAAGATAGTTTCTGTTCTCTCTCCCACAGAGAGTGCACTAACTCGGTTCTCTCTCCTTTCTTTAGTTGTGGATCTTCCCAGCACTTGTAGAAGTCAGATCTGGCTCAAATTCAGTAACTGGCTCAAAAGTTTAGGAGTTGATGGACAGAAAGCAACATCCCATCAGTAGATTTAGCTCCTCAGGAAGTCTGGGGAAAAATGTGCCTCCTACAGATAAACAGTTCGTTCAAGTCTCAACTACAGGCAGTAAATAAATCAAACTAGGACTTCACTGCCCTAATAAACAGGATATATTTAGAACCTGACCGACAGAGATTACGAACAGACGCACAACATGGTGCACTACAACGTTTCTGCTACATCCATGCTTGACCAACTCTCATCCCTGCGTTTGGGGTCTGTATCTACCCCCCCACGGCTCACTGTGGGACTGGTGCCTGTTTTGCCTGGACTTGTTACAAGGCAGATCTACTGAAGATGACTTTGCTCTTTTTCTGGGCAGAGCCTTGATTTCACTACTTTCCGGCACAGAAGAAGAGTCTTTCTGCTGCTGCTGGTTTCTTCTAGGGTGGCCTTCTAGTGGCTTCACCGGAACAGCGCTAGAAGAAGCATTTACGCTTCCAAAGAAGCCGTCAGATGAACACGTCAACCAATCCATTACCTGGTAAAGCACAAATATTTTGCTATTAATGTCACACCCTCCTCCTCTTCCTAGAAAAACAGAGGGTTTTATCAAGAAAGGCATTTATAAGAATATTGCATATGTGTAAAGAACTCCACCAGCATTGAAAGGCATACTACTGGTTAGCAACAAAGAAGGGCACACACACTTTCTGAATGTGCTAACTACATGCCTCCTCAATACTAAAAAAAAAAAAAAGGTACACTTTGCATGTAGTGATAATGGTGTTTTGCAGCAAACTGGTAAATCAAACAAGCTGAAAATTCTATAAACACGCATTCAAACTAAAGAAGTAAAAGGAAAACTGAGATAAGAAATGAGCTTATCTATACCATTTTTACAGAATCACAGAACGTTAGGGCTTGGAAGGGACCTCCAAAGATCCCCCTGCCAGAGCAGGGCAGAACTAGAGAAGATCACGCAGAAATGCATCCAGACAGGTCTTGAAAGTCTCCAGAGAAGGAGACTCCACAACCTCTCTGGGGAGTCTGTTCCAGTGCTCCATAGCCCTTACAGTAAAGAAGTTCTTCCTCACATTGAGGTAAAGCTTCCTGTACTCAGGCGTGAATCCACTGCCCCTTGTCCTATCACAAGTGAAAAGAGGCTGTCCCTGCCTTCTTGATGCCCAGCCCTCATGTATTCATAGACATTAATTAGAACCCCTCCCAGGCATCTCCTCTCCAGACTAAAAAGGCCCATATCTGTCAGCCTTTCCTCGTAAGGCAGGTGCTCCAGTCCCAGAATCATCCTCACAGCCCTCCGCTGGACTCGATCTCTAGTCGATCTGTCCCCCTTGAACGGGGGAGCCCAGAGCTGGGCACAGTGCTCCAGGTGGAGTCTCAGCAGGGCAGGGCAGAGGGGGAGAGAACCGCCCTCGATCTGCTGGACACGCTCTTCTGAACGCTCCCCAGCGTACCAGGGGCCTTCTGGGCCACAAGGGCACGCCGCTGTCCCACGGGAACCTGCTGTCTCTCCGGCCTCCAAGGTCCTTTTCCAGAGGCCAAGCCCGTACTGTCTCCAGCTTCCAGCATCCACCTTTTCGCGTTCCCTTTCCAGCACACACTGACGTCATCAGCCCGCGCCGCGCCCAGGGGAGGTCCCCGCTCCCGCGCGGGCTGCAGCCTGGGCCAGGATGGACAGCGGAGCCGGCCAATGGGCATTCGCGGCCGTGTGACGTCCCGCCTCACGGGAGGGGGCGGTGGGGACCGCTCTGCCGCGCACCGCTCGCTCGGAGCGGCGTTGGGTTCTAATCCCGCCGCTGCCGCGTCTCCTGCTGCCGTTCCAGGCAGGCCTGAGTGTTCACATACATACACTGCATACATGCCTGTATGTTCCGCGCGTGCCTACCCAGAGGTAATGCTCTAAGAAGCTTTGCAGGGTAAGCAGATCAACAAATCAGTGTATGAATGAATGAATATCGCTTATTCTCACGTTTTAAACAGGGCAAGTTTCCAAGCCAAGTATAAAAGCTGGTAATGGAACATATTGCTCTGAAAACACGGAATAAGCCAGCAAAGAAGGGAAAGTTTATTAAAAGCACAGGTGGTGTGATATGCCACAAGTGGGACAGGTAGTTTTGCTGGCATACGACAACCAGCAGCACGATGACAAAAAACCCACAACTCTGCAACAGAACAAAGGTTTCCTTTTGTCAAATACTATTGCAAGTTACCTGATTTTGAGAAATCAAAATACCTCAATTACTTTGGCTTTCATTCTTAAGTCACAATGCAGAAAGATCACAATTTGTAAGAAATTTAGTAAATACATGGATCAGTTTATGTATTGCTAGCAATAACTGGGGGCAAGCCTCTACCTGTTATGAGTGCGTACTCTTAACACCCCTTTCATATTCCAATTTAAAAGGTTAGTTGTCAAACAGAATAAAGAATACATGTAGTGTCTTTCAACTGATTTTATTTACAGTGCTTCTTGGTGGAAAAAGTGTCTGCATAAAATATGCAGATTTCCTATAAATACACCACAATTCTCCAGTTTCCTTTTAGGCACACTAACATGGGTTCCTCAAAAAAACCAACCCTCTGTTTTGTACTCCAGGTTCCACAGACACAAGGACATTGAAGAGTCTCCTCTTCCACAAAAAACACTAGAAACACAACAGAGACATCTTTGTCTCTCATGTTCTCTTCATCTCTGCCAGCGGGACTCATTAAATGCCATTACTAATTAAATTACCTGTCCAGATGGGCATAGTCTGTCTGTTCTGAGGAGTTGTTCTGGCCTTGAGGAGGCCAGAAGGTCCCGAGAAAAGAACTGCCAGTCCATAAACAGAGAAAGCTTGTCAAGGTTGTAACAGAGAGAAAAAAGCACCCAACTGTGAACCGGTGGCGTTTGCTTGGGCCGATCAGGTGTGGGCACCTGTTACCCGAAGGGTTACAAAAGGGCTTGTTGGCACAATAAATAGGGCTTTTGAGGAAACCGCATCTGTGTCGAGTCCGTCTCAACAGCGACATCTGGTGACGCCGGCGTGCCCCGGACTGCGGGAAAAGCAGCGCGGTGGGGCGGAGATGGAGCTGCCAGACCGCGGCCAGGAACGGGACACGGGACGTGCCAGGTGAACCAGGGAACGGGGGCGGGTCTCTCGCTGGAGGAGAGACCAGCGCTCTAAGCGTGTGGAAAATTATTTCGACGAGAAAAAGGACTTAAATTGGAGGAATCGACTTTAAAGACGATACTTACATGGAGTAAAAAGAATGGCTTCCAAGTGCATACAACAGAATTTATTAAAAGCAGCTACTGTGGGCTGATTTGTAACTGTACATCTAGTTGCTATTATTAAATCCTTTTCTCCCCTTTTCCATTTGAACAGAGAATAATTACTCCTGGCTCAAAGCGATTTGATTGAAGTACCGGCCTTAACTTGCTAACTGGATTATGAATATTATTCTGGATTTTTTTTCATCCAATAAGTATTAAACAAAAGAATCTTAGCGCGGTCAAGTACTACTTCTACCAAACAGTATCTTTCATCTCAGAGTTCACTCGTGTAAACTCATTTCACTTTTTAATCTGATGTATGCATCAAGAGTTCAGTACCATTGGCTTTTTTTTCCCTCCCCTAATTTACTAGGCCATTGAAAATACACATCAAGTTCATAATGGCAAAGCTAGGAATTGTAAAGTATTCTTCTTTTTCTTAACCTATTGTATTTTCCTCAAACCTAAGTAATCTATTTTTCATATTACTCATAACCATATACAGCACATTCTTCCTAACTAATCTTACATTACACCAAAGTGCACTTTATGAAAATCTTGCCATATAATATTAAACCAATCTCCTAGATATGAATGCATTAATAATTCTGAATAGCGCTTGGGTTATTTTAGAACGGAAGAGCAGCTGTATTTTTCATCAGAGTATCTGTAAGCCTTTTACAATTAACTCTTCTGTAAGATAACTGACCACAGATGAACAATGTTTATACTTCAAGATGCTCTTTACAAGACTAAGTTTTAGGATGTAAGCATCCACAGAATATTACTGTAACTCTTTGCATGAATAAACATGTATAAAATGCTGCAGGTAAGAGCCAAGCAAACAAGCACACAAAAAAGAAGGCTTAATGTAAAGGACACATGGTACTTAAGTTTTCTGATAAAAAAAACCCTATTTTAAATCTAAACATTTAGATGAGCCTAGAACTATGTACACGCACCCGAGGTAAGGCCAACCGAGTTCAAAACCCACCCCAAACTTACTAGGACGAGCTTTCGCACCTCCGCCCCTGCTGCCGCGCTCGCCACGCAGCCGTGCGGGCGCCGCCGCACATCTTCCCAGAGCGATGAAGCCTACTCGGGAACGCACCGGAATGCCGCGCTGCCAGGTCCCGCCGCTCTCCCACGCTGCTGCGGGACGGGGCCCTCCGGGCTGCGGCTCCTCTGCCTCCAGCGCCTCTCCCCCGCCTGCCTTCGGTTCGCGTGGGGTGCCGTGGCTTCCACGCTGAGCCAAATCAGTGCATCCACGACCCCGGCGGTGATTTCGGAGTCACCCGCGAGCGGCACTCGAGGCTGATGAACGGCTCTCCGCAGCTTTCTGCCTTGATGAAGGTCTCTGCGTGCTCCTGACTGCAAACGCTAATGAACTTACACGACTTCCTTACGCGTCCCCTCCTCCCGGCGGAGGCAGAACGCTTCCGCCCTCCCTTAGTGTGTTTTCCGCGGGGAAAACTTGTTATTAACAGAGCTGGTGCCGCGGCCAGCCCGCCGAGGCTCCTCGCCCGCTGCCCGCAGCCGGGGCACGGCGCAGCAGAGAGCAGGCAGCGGCGGGGGGGCCGCCCGGCAGCCCAGCGCCCCGGTGTGCCGATGGGTACCGGCTGGATTTCCCTGCCCAGCAGCCCTCTCCGCACTCCGGCCCTTTTTAGAGTGAGGCTGGAGTCGGTGCTGAGTGACCTGATTGCAATTTAAGCATCTGCTTTTAAAGCCGTTTCTCCCTCGCGTACAAAGGCGCTTCTGCTGATTTTGCTCCCTGACTCCTCAGCATTCGCTCGACTCAAAGTAGTAGCCATAACTTTTCACACACTGAGATGTTACCTAATTACCAATCTAGGACCGCGCTTTTTTTTTTTAATTTTTTTTTTAATTCATTTATCCATCCCTTCTAAAGGCAAAGGCGTTTCACACACGAGCTGCAAAACTCAGGGAAGTTAGATAGGTGAGCAGTTTTGAATGCTTAGGTGCCTACCGGCTGCAGTACTCTCTGATTTTTCCAAATTTGGATTTATCTGCCTCATCTCCGACTCTGTAATGAAAGATGTATTTTATAGTAAATAGGCCGTCTCCTACACTAATCCACTGGTAACACCAAGAGATGAGAAAAACTCAAGACACTGTTACATTCCTTCCAAACTTCTTAAATTGCCATGAATGTGCCCTTCCCTACTTCAACAGTAACTTGGGCTTCACCAGGTTTATCCGCACTTTCTCCTCCCAGGACTCCACACTCTTTAAGGACACTTGCTTCTCGAAAAACAGATCTCAGAATCTCTGGGCTGTCAAAGGTCTTTCATCTACAGCTCACACAGGAAGAAATTCTTTCTAACCACCTATTTTCCTTTGCCCAGAGCGCCTTTCTTGCTCCCGCTCTTTGGCCTGACGTCGCTCCTCTTCTCCCTCCTTCTTGTCACGCCATTCCACGTGATGCCTCTTCTTTCGCCCCCGCCGGCCGCTGCCAAGGAAGGAGGAGGAGGGATGCAGTGAGGCTGCAGAAGCGACAGCTCCTAACTGCTACATGGCATCTTTTCTGTCCAATTTGGCACCTCAGTCCCACCGGACTTACCTCAGCTCTTCCCTCCAAAATGTTCATTTGATTGGTTGACCTCACTTACCTCAGCTTTTCCCTCTCCAAAATGTTCATTCTGTCCCAGAGACATTGGGGAAATGAAAGGGAAAAGGAATGGGAAGGGAAAAGGAAAGGGAAAAGGAAAGGAAAGGGAAAAGGAAAGGGAAAAGAAAAGGAAAGGGGGAAGGGAAGGAAAGGAAAGGGAAAAGGAAAGGGAAAAGGAAAGGGCGAAGGAAAGGGAAAAGGAAAGGGCGAAGGAAAGGAAATGAAAACGGTCATACTACAGTATTTTGTTTTGAACCAAACTCCTGCCTTTTGAGAACACTTCTCAGCAGCAAGAAGGAGCAAGTTAACTGCAAACTCCATGGAAATGTTACGGCTACTCTGCAGGAAGGGATTTTGCCAAGTCTCGCCGCCAGCGAAGGGCAGGGCTCGGGCACGGCCGCGGGTGCCCGGGCACAGGTACCGAGACACCGGGGCCGCCAGGGCTCACAGGCCCACCTGGCTCTCGCTACGGGCAACCAGCACAAGGCACTAACGCCCCACGCCCGCTCCGCTGGGGCCGGGGTCTGCCAGCCCGGGGGGGACCGTAACCCGGCGGGGGGGACGCGCCGTGCCGTGCTGCCGCAGCCCGGAACGGAACGGAGCGGAACGTTGGTGCGCAGGGCCGGGCCGGACCGGGGCGGAAGGCGCGGGGCGATGCACAACGCGGAAGTGAGCGGAGCCGAGCCGGGCTGCGGTCGGATCCGGGGGGGATGGATGGGGCCGGCGGCCGGGGGGGCCCGGTGCCGGCGGCCTCCGCCCGGGCCCTGTGAGCGGTCTCGCCGGGGGCGGCCGCCGCCTCTGCCCGCGGGCCCTGGGCCGAGCTAGGGCCGAGGGCCCGGCAGCGAGGCGCCGAGCGGCCCCGGGGCGGTAAGGCCATGGCCACCCGGCGTCTAACGGACGCGTTCTTGTTGTTGCGGAACAACGCGGTGCAGAGCCGGCAGCTGCTGGCCGAGCAAGTGAGTAGTTACGGCTCCTCCAGCCCTCTGAGTTCACGTAGCATGGCTGCTGGGGTGAGTCTCCTCCCTTCATCCTACCGTACCTCGGTGCGCCCGGGGCTGCCCGGCAGCCGTGCTCAGTGCCCAGCCCCTCCCGCCTTCCCCGGCCCCGCTTCCCTCTCCCCCAGCTCTCCCGAGATCCCTTTTCCTGCTCTCTCTCCCCAGAACCCCACCGTCGGCTGTGCTTCCCCTTCTGCCCTTCCCGCCCCACCTTGTTGATCCCCTGTTTCTGCTACTTCATCTAAAATGAATAGAAGAGATCTGACTTTGTGCTGATCACATCTCTATTCACTTCATGAATAATAAATACAGTTATTGTTCTGAAAGCTTCATGTTCAGGTTGACATGAGGTTTCTTGTCCGTTGTGCTTTTTGATGCCTCCTTTCCTCAAGGGAAAACAAATCAAGTTATTTCATAGAGCAGAACTCTTCTATTCACTTCAGTGTGGGCACTGGTATAAATACACTAGGGTAGGTCATTCCCACTGCTTGACTGTTTCCATGATTTGCTCTAATGTCCATTGCCCTTCTTATTTTTTCCCCAAAATACAAATAATACTGAAAGTCACCTGGGAGAGGTGGGATTTAGTAGATTCCAGTGCAAGTCCTCATTACAGAAGCTTCAAAAAGTAATTTGTTCATTGACATTTATGCAACTTTCCCAGGTTTTCAGCTACTCGGGCTGTGATGGGCTGCTTGGCAGCTCAGCTCTGCTAAGGTTTCTACGCTTGCTGTTCAGATGTATCATTTATTTGTAATAGTTGCCAGTAAATGTCTGCTGGCAGTCTCTAAATTGCTTTGCAGTAGTGCTTTTTTTTTGTTACAAAAAGGAGTACTTGGTGCTGCAAATTGTATTTCAGCTGATGAGTTGCTGCTGAATGGTCTTTGTTCATTGTTAACTTTTACACCTGTGTCTAACAAGCTGTGTATTAAATTGCATTTGCAGAACAAGAGATGTAAATAGTAATGTGTATTATACATGTTTAATTTGGCACTGGATTTAAGTCTTGTTAACGTGTGTGTGGGTTCTTTGCCAAGATCAAGATCACTTTTTTAGATCCTTGGATTTCTTTAAAATGTCACGTAGAAAAGTTAGTGATAATTTAATCACATAAAGACCGAGCCATGAAACTATTCTTTTACTCAATGGTGACAGTGATAATACTTAGCATTTGCATAAAATGTTTATTGTCAACATTAACTGAAGCTGTTTTCTAGGATGCTTATTCACATGCAGCCAAAGCTAACAGCGACTGGAGATAGTGCAGTGTGTGAAGTTAGGCAAAGGCTCAGTCTTGATCCTGGTGGACAGCTGAAAGCTCCGTAGTAACCAGAGGTGTACTACTTAGCAAGAAGTGTAGAGATTGCAGTGAGAGCTGTTCACCTTTCATGTTTCTATGGTGCCTGTCACTGTCAGAGGTGCAGCTAATTACCTTTTCCTTTGGGCGCTGTCTCACAGAGGGGGCCAGCAGCAGTGCAAATTCTAGCTCATAGTATTTGGTCTTACTTGAGTTCGCTCTCCATGCTTCCCATGAAGAAACCCTTAACTCTGAGAGCTTTCTTCAGAAACTGCCTTCTGCCCTGGAAGATGCATTTTCATGTGCACAGTCAACTGCTCCAACTCAGCTAATCAAAGCAGCATTCTTAACAGTGTAGTCCTGCTTCAGAAGCTTGGTATGGGATAAGAGATCATTTGTTTAGCAGAGCGGTAGGCTTCAACTAGTATTTTCTCCTTGTTCTAGATCTGATACACTTGCTTTATTTAACCTTTCATTGAAATATCCTCTTGGTCACACCCCCTGCAGTACAAAGATTGATGAATAGAGAAGGTGCAGAGACGTTGCCTTTTATATTTTTTTCAGATGCGTGTAGGATTAATGTTACCTAAAACTAGACATTAATTGAAGTGTATACCTAAGTGAACATATTCTACATTTGCTTTAGCTTTTTGTCTTTTGCTGTTTTATTTTGTCATAACTGGGGTGATTGTGAATAAATGTCTTATAAAATCTTGTATGTGCCTCCTCCAATCATAATCAAGCCTTTTAGCTTGCCAGTGGATGTTCCAATACTGCAGTCAAATTGCCCTTGCTCTCATATTTCAATTGCAGTTTTTCTACCTGAAATTTGTGTAACTAAAAACTTCATTGTGTGGTTACTTTGGAAAACGACCGCGCTCTTAACTTGATCTCTTATGTTCTTTTAGTTTACCAAGCAACTGAAGTGTTTTTTTAAAAGTTTGTGCATCAAGCAAAACGTTGACTTGAGAAGTACAATATCATGATGTGTTTATTGAATAGCTGTATTTTAAAAGCCAGTTTTTGTTCTTGGTAAACAATTGTGCTTAAAAAACAAACTAGTAGTTTCTCAATAGACCATACCCTATATCTGTCCTATGTCTCTTTTTTCCCTTTCATCTTTTGCTGTCTAACTGGATGGGGTTGATGGCATCCACAAATCACTTCAGGAGCTGGATGAGGTATTGTTTTTCATATTTTATTCTGCCGTGGCACATCAAGAGTACATCGCTGAGTTAAAATGTTCCTTTCTTTATTGTGCTGACTTTATTAAATTTCATTGTATAGCATGAGGTGTCTCTGTACAGTAGAAGGACAAAGCTGCAGAGAGAAGAGAAGCATTTTGTGATATAATGTTCCATTGCTAATAAATGCATGTGTAAGCTAGTGTGATTTACTGTATACTGTGACTCTGTACAATGAACCTATTAACGATTTTTTTGTGCTACACCTGAATTGTACAAGCTTTATTGGTCAGGAAATAAGTTCAGGAATTAAAAAAAACAACAACAACAAAACCACAAGAAAACCAACAGGCTTTTTGGGAAAGAATTTCCCAGGAAAGAAGAGGGATTATTTTTTGGCAGGGGAGGAGGTAGGGAGCCACAAAGCTGTCCAGGCCTGATAAGGGATAATTAGAAATCTAGGAGAAACTAGAAAGTGAGGGGCTTTGTACTAAAGCTTTCCCTGAGAATAAACAGTGAAGTAATAATATTTGTATTTCTTGAAGGTAATAAACATCTTTATTTGGAGATTTTCCTGAATGAGATGTTCAGACTTGTCTGGCCCAGTACAAGCTGTGTGATATCATTGATTAGGGATCCCTTGGATGTGAATCATTATCTGATATGGAATATACCAACATAATTACCTGAATTCTCACTGCAATATCATATTTTCTCCTTTAAAATCTGCGAAGAATTTGTGCTAAGAGTAACTTTTATCTTTCAGATCCTACAGGGAGTGGGAGGATGTAGGTCATAAGCATATAGAGACAAGCCAGGAGATGTGGAGCTTGATCATATCTGCATTATGTACAAATACCTTTTGAGGTTAATTTTATGGGAAAGCATACATGCACTTTTCACTAATGCTCAAGGATTTGGATCTAATTTGAGTAAAATTATTTTTCTGTCTTGTCTTCTTTAGCTTGCTGATGATCGTATGGCACTGGTATCAGGAATAAGTTTAGATCCTGAAGCAGCAATTGGAGTAACAAAACGCTTACCTCCCAAATGGGTTGATGGAGCAGATGAAGTAAGTTGTGTGACAGAGTTTTAACTTCTCATGTAGGGATTTATTAGTGGTGTCAGGTACATTCTCAATGCTTTAAGTTTTATGATAGAGGTAATAGGAGAAGGAACATTGAAATAGGTGTGTTCTCTAAACTGACATCCATGTTTAGAGGAAAATACCAGGCAAGCTGTGACTCATTAACTTGGAGAATATATTAAGTGAAATAGATACTATTTAGGGCCAGAAATTTCAGAAGACTGGGTTTGCATCATCACTGGAAGTCCAGTATTAATACTGTACTGGGAACATTAGGATAGACATGATGAGACTTGAGACTGCAGAAAGGTCCTAAAGCTCTTAGCTTCTCAGTTTGAAACTTAGAGAGAAGAGTACAAAAATCAATAGCACTTCCAGTTTGAACCTTAATCTATAATAGCACTTTGTTTGAACCTGTTGAAGGATCCAATTGAACAGACCCTAGGGTGGTGGAGATGAGCAGTTTATTATCTGAAAACAGAAAGTGTTAGTCTCCCCCAGAATAAGTTTTCCTTCCTATGCAGTACTGGTGCCTTGGGAGCTACGGAAATATTTGGACAAATGCAAGGGAATGATTCTGGAGTCATCCAGTTAAAAACCTTTTCCAGTATTTGAAGTGTGAAGCTATTCTTGACCTTCAGAAAATCCTTTTAAAATGTACTCTTGGAACACATTAGCTCATCAGTTTGTGCATACAGAACCCATTGTACGGAAAGGTGATCAGTCGTCTTTCTACTGTGATAGTAATCATCCCCACAGATTTATTTTTAATGACTTGTTTGAAAGCATGTCATTTAACTTCTGCTGTTGAGTTCAGGCTCTTCAGTGTTTGAAGGTGTGACCCTAATTTTCATTTATATTTTTGAAGCTGGCTAAACCTTCTTACTGCAGTATCAATTATATAATGATAAAAATAATTCCAACTTAATGAAACATTTGAAAACAGCAGTTTTGCCTAAGATTAACTAAGAGTAGCTTTAAAAAGTAGCAAACTCAAAGTATATGGAACTAGTCAGTTACTTCTTAGTCAGCTTTTTATGTGGGTTTTTTAATGATCTTTGGTCTGCTTTTTAAGTCATATAGATTTCTTTCAATTTTTGTCTAGCATTTGTTAGAACCTTTTCCTCTGAAACATGAGTCACTTCTGTTCATTCTTGGTTTTTTCTGTTTTAGATTCAGTATGATATTGCCAGGGTTAAACAGAAGATGAAAGAATTATCCAGTCTTCATGATAAACATCTAAACAGACCAACGCTGGATGACAGCAGTGAAGAAGAACGGGCAATAGAAATAACAACCCAAGAGATCACACAGGTGCAGACTGCTTTTGGTTCTAAACCTACAGCTTGATGTAGCTATGGGGCAGTGATTTCCTTTGACTAAAGTGCTCCTTTTGCAATCAGTCAGCCAGAAGTCCTGGGCTCTATGCTGGGTACTGTACTCACTGTCTCAGTGAACTTTTCAAGTAGTTACTGAATGTCCCTGTTCTTTTACCCACCTGTTTGCTTTTTTACTTGGAGTAGAATTGGGAGAATTAATGAAATCACATTTACAGATATCTCAAAAGTATAGGTGTATATATTCTAAGGCTTCTGGTCCAAGTGATTATAATGAAGCAGATGGTTGTGTTACTCTGCTACCCTGCTAGCTTTGAGTTGTTTATTCTTCTGTGTTCTCTGTTTCCATACCTTTTACAATATTGCAGTGAGCAATTCATTTTAAAAGATTAGAAATAAAAATATTAGCCCTTCTTTTGGAACTTTTGCAATGTGATATTTAAAGTGTGTGTTGGTGTAAGTGTTTTACTAATGGAATTGTTTTCTCAGTTATTTCACAGATGTCAGAGAGGAGTCCAGGTCTTGCAGAGCAAATCACGTAGTTGTACAGAACAAGAAGCACGTGTTCTCAGGAATGTAGTATCTTCCTTAGCACAGTCCCTTCAGGACCTATCCACCAACTTTAGGCATGCACAGTCTGACTATCTCAAACGTAAGCATAAGAGATACAGTAATACATGGGCACCTTCTGTGGAAACCACTAATTAAGGTGTGCTTATTTTCTTGGTTGGGAAAACTGAAGTACGGAAGGGTTAAGTGATGCACACAGGACTACCAGAAGTATATTAGAGTGGAAGTTAGAATTTGGGAGCTTCTGATTCACAGCCCATGTTCAAACTGCTTTATTCTACCTCTGCTATTGCTAAAGGAGAAATTTCATGGTCAAATATCTCAACAAAACCAGTGTATTTCATTCATCCACATTTTTAGTAGATCAATGCTTCTCGAATTCTGGTCTGCAAAGCTACTTCTGTTACACTGTCAAAGCATCCATTGTCTTCAGACATGATACCTGCTGTTGACTGGTAGTCTGTGATGGATAAACTTCAAAAGGTAGTCTGTAATAAATTGAAATTCTGCATCTCTAAATAGATAGGAGGTGGAATGTCCTCAGTTTAAAACTCTAAAGTTGTGTGCAATTTTATTTTCCACTGTGTAAGATTATGGGTTTCTTCCAAGATTAAAATAAAAACTTCCATCTTCAAATTTAATACTGATATACCATGAGAGGAAGAAATATTATAAATGGCACAGTTGGAACTTAAGATCACAATTCAGACAAGGGATGTTCTGAAGAGAATTTGTTAGAAAATTGCCTGAAGTGATAACACTTTAAGGCTCTTCACTTACCTGGTTTTTTTAACTTCATGGAACACAATGATGTAAAATCTCTGATTTACTCAATCTTGCAAGTCTGGTTGAGTTTGTTATTCTTTGTTAAATAGTAAGCTTGTGACAGTTAAAATTTTGATACTGCTATTTGTCGCTTACTAAACAGTTTTTCCTGTGCTTTTCTATCTGTTTCTTGAGATCTCTTGCTCTGATTTTGTGTGCATAAATATTACGCTGAAACAGTGTCTTTTACAGGTATGAAGAATAGGGAAGAAAGATCCAAACACTTCTTCGACACCTCAGTCCCACTGATGGATGATGGGGAGGATGATACACTTTATGATAGAGTAAGTTAAGATATTACTGCACAAATTCCAGAGAAACTTTTTAAAGTACCTTTTATTTTAGTATTAAAATATCAAAATGGTATGCAATGAGCACCAAGCTGCACAGCAATTCTATTTCTGGAGATTTCTGTGATGCGTTTTCCAATGTAGTGTTGCTGTTAAGATGATTGTGCTATCAGGCTCAGTGTTGCAGTGTGGGGGAACTCAGGTTGACTAATGAATTCCCTTTACATGAGTGACAGGGACTAGAAGGTCTGTAAATACAATGCTGTCCTTTCTCACACCCCCTTTCTGGGCAGATACAAGAGTAATTGTTAGAAAGCTGGGATTCTGGGTTTGGGTGGAAGGTGGCTCCCTTTAGAGTGAACTCTGAAGTGTGACTGTGGATTTTCAGTATTACAAAGTATTGAAAATAATGGTGTAATGGTTGGTTTCTGCACAGGTAAGTTCATGTTGTAGAGCTGTACCAGACCCACTTCTGTGTTCTATTTTGTGGGATTTGGGGATGCTGTGTTCCTAAGCAGTGGTGGGATCTGTTCTATTGTGTCCTATCTAATAGTGTCACAGAACACTCAACTCTAATGTTCGACTGAAAACTTACTGATAAAAGTTAAGGCAGGTTCTCGGCTCATCTTGTGTATAAGAGGTTTTTCACTTCTCTCTAAATGAGAGTGATGGAGAAAGGACAGTGCCCAGTTGTGAATGACCTTGGGAGACTAAACCAGTAAGGTCTCTATTAAAAAAAGTAAAAATCAGAATTGCTGCTGTCTCTGCCATTATGGGACTTTCTGCAATGCTGATTGATCAGTAGATATTCCGTAACTCCTAGACACTTGCATGTATTAGCTTTGTGCACCAATAAAAACTTTGTTTTAGGACAGATCTTATTTTAAAAGCTATTTGTGTGTTTGGGCAGGATGCCCGAAGCATCAAGCTATAAAGAGCTGTGCAATAGTGACTCTAAAACTATGGGTTTAAAATACAATAATTTTTTTCTTAGATACTGATCTATAAAAAAAATTCCAAAAGGACTGTTGTGTTATGAAATCTTATAATCCTTATTATTTCTAGTAATTCCGTGCTGTCAGTGTTACTTCAATGTCTAAATCTTATTTCAACAGGGTTTTACAGATGACCAGCTAGCATTGGTGGAGCAAAACACATTAATGGTGGAAGAGCGGGAACGAGAAATCCGTCAGATTGTACAGTCAATCTCTGATCTCAATGAAATATTTAGGGACCTGGGAGCAATGATCGTAGAACAGGTACATTGACATCAGTGTTGGTAAGAAACAGAAGATGCCATGCCATTCCAAACTCTTCCTGTTGAAACATCCTGGTTTTATGTGCTTTGTGTTTTTCCTAACCTACCTCATCAGGCTAAGTCTTCCTTGGCTTGAAATTTGCCAGAAGATGAGTTAATGAAAATAACTGGTTATGGGCATTAGACTAAAAATCCCATAAAATGCCAAAGTTCTGTTGGTTATTTCTCCCAGAGATTTGGTTTAGGTTAAATGTGTCAACCAAAAGCCCCTGAACTAGAAGAAGATGAATAAGGGATGTGATGTGAGATGGTGATGGAGCTGCCAGTTAGGCATTGAGCAAGGAAGTCCTTTGAAGTCCCAGCTAGTTCTGTAGAAGTCCATAGTTTACATAGCTCAGTAGCTGTTTGCTGTTAGCATTAATTTTTCTGCTGTTTATAATTGCTTTATGAGGTTCATTTACGTTCAATTTGATGCTTATTTCTGCATTTTATTTAGGGAACGGTTCTAGATAGAATTGACTACAATGTTGAGCAGTCATGTATGAAAACTGAAGAGGGTCTGAAACAACTACGTAAGGTAAGCGGATGGAATACTTTCAATGTCTAATAATCTTTTATAACTTAATTGCCATTAAGTTATTTGGTGATTTGGCAATTGGACATGGTCCCTTTCAGAAGTGATTGCTGTACAGTATAAAATGACCAGCACTACTGTAGTGGGAACTTGCCATATAAATTCTGTTAATATCATGTTTATCGTGCTAATTTCTTAAATAGCTTTCTGGGCATGCAAGCAATCCAGTCTTTGTATTGCTAACCTACTGGGGCCTAGCTGTGATTCCTTTTCTGTTTGGACAGCCCAGCACTTGGGAAATTGGACTGGTTATTGGGTACCTCCCTACAGATTTCAGTCAGTTGATATATCCTAGTTTGAAAACATTACCTCAGTAGTGTGAGCAGCAAGAATAATTTTTGTTTTCTCTTAACTTCTGATGCTCTTTAGAAGTTAGATCCAACCTTATGCTTTTAATGTGAAGCTTTTACTATGAACATCTGAAAAGTTTGAATTGGCAGCAGAACAGAGTTTTGTGGTTGTTTTTGTTTTGTTAACTTTGTTTTGATTTTAAGCTACGTTCTGACTTGTCAGCTCAGTTCAGTCCTACCACTGCTGGAAATAAAGTAGAAGGAGAGATTTATACAAGAGCCTCATAAGTAAAGCATTCTGTTTTGGAAATGTGGACACCTTATTACTACACACTTGATTTATATTATGGTAGACGTCTAGTATATGGACAGCAAAAAAGTGCCATCTGAGGAAAAGCAGAATAAATTGGTTATAGTTTCTTGTTATACACAAAAGTAAATTGAAGTTCACTAAAATGAGGCACTGATGATTGAACAAGGATTAAAGTAATTGCAAGCCATTTGCACATATTGAACTGGAAATAAATGAATTGATTGGAATCAATGTTGTTTATAGTCTAGCAGTAATTAGTGAATTGTTGGCAAATCCCTGTTTGGATTGACTACAGTATGGACTTTTATGCAATACATACCTGTTTTCAGTGCAGCATAGGAATGTTTTCACTTGTTATGGAAGACATACACATAGGTCTGAATAGGAGAATCAAACACCGATCGCTTGCTGGTTCTAAAACTGTTGGTAGCTTTATTCTGACTTAATATATCATGTCAAATTTCTGTTTGACGTAATTATTACAAGCTACTGAAACAGCACTTTTACAGAAATTGCATTAATTCACTGCAGAAGTCTGGTGATGTGAATCACTACTTACAATTCTTGCTTCGCATGAAAATTGGAATTAGTTGTGATACTTTGTCAGGCTTCGATACCTAAAGCCTGATTAAGTAAATAACAGTGGTTGCATGTTACATAGCTTCAGGTCAAAGACTCCTCTTTAGCATATCTGATAATAAATAATTACTTCCAGGGACTATAGTGGAGAAGAATTACTATCTTTTTCCCTTTAAATGTTGAAGGTTTATTAATTTAAAAATAAATAAAGGTAAGTTTTAGCTTCTATTAGCAGACTTTCATTTGGGTTTTTGGAGAGTTTTCTCCATGTTGCCTCATTTTAATTCCCCTGGGGAAAAAGAGGAAAGGGATGAGAAAATGTGGTTAGAAGAAAGAAGGACTGAAGCAGAAAACTGAGAACCAAATCAAAAAGAATATTTTCAGTTCTAACAGAAATTAAATGAAAATACACAGCAGAATCGGATACAACAAAAAATGCCTATTAAAAAAAAGTGTTGTTGTGAATTTTAATGTACTTTAAATATAATATGGGGATCTTATCAGCAAAATGAATTGAAACATCTTACCAACTTCTACTCTTCAGACTGACATACCCAGTTGCCTGGCCTTTTATCTGTGGTCTTCACAGCGAAGCATTCTTCCAAATGAAATATCATTCTTCTGTGCAGCTCATGTGTGCTGTGGAGGCACAGGGCCCTCTCCAGGATGGCTGAAAAGTCACAGTAGGGTTGCTTAACTGACACAATCTTCAGAGTCTGCTGTTTCATACTAAGTATGAGTTCAGCATATGCTTACCTTCACTGAACCTGATGGTGCAGACCACAGTTACTTTGCAATATACAGTGTAGGAAATGTCAAGTTACTAAAGAACAATTCTGAGATGCATATATTGCACTATACTAAACAGGAGTCTGTAGCTTTGCAGAAATCAAAGTATTAACTCTTTCTCTTCTGTTTCTATAGGCAGAGCAATATCAGAAGAAGAATCGGAAGATGCTTGTTATTTTAATTTTGTTCGTTCTAGTAATTGTCCTTATTGTTGTTCTTATTGGTGTAAAGTCACACTAGGTTTCACTTCGGTTCCTCATTTTTAGAGTTTGTGAACTTTTTTCCCCCAGTGTGTGTATGGATGGACCTGCACTCCAGAAAGCTGCCTTTGAATGTATAAGCCCTCGTGGTGCAAAGTCTGTGCAATGTTTCTGTAGAATTCTTCAAGTACAAGATTGGTGATCTATGAGGTGTCTGTATGGATGGTATGGAAAATGTCAGGAAACGATGTTCCCACACAAATAACTTACTTTATGCAGAGGTATTTGGAAACACAGTACTTAAAAAATAATTACAAAATTGAAGCTTACTGGTTAAAACAGTAATGTGTTACTGTGAACAAAAATGTGTTGTCTTATGTATCCTTATGTCACAGTTGTTCCAGGTTTCAAATTTAAATCGTGTTACTGAGTCATGGGACTAGATAACAAAAATTGATCTAGATGTAAAATATTGAGGCACACAAACTGATCTAGATATAAAATATTGAGGCACAAAAATGTTTGACTTAGTCTCCTTTCTTCCACACTCAAATTCCAAAGAACTAGATAGACAGCAAGAAAAAAAAATTCTTTTAGCAACTACAATGTGGTCCAGCCCCTGTGATCCTAATTTAAATCCTGCACCATTACTAAGAATCAGAATAGTACTTGATCTTGTAAATAACCAGATTTAATCACTGGCATAATTTAAGACAGTTAATTAAAAAAAAAAAAATCTGAGCTTGAATAGTCATGGGAATGATTTTCCTCACCAGAATGATCATGTATTTTTTTTTATGTACAGTTTCTTTAAAGTACAAACATTACATTAAATCAGTGGTGAAGTTAAATGTAAAAAAGTAGATTCCCCTTTTGGCTTTCTGCTCCATCTAACCTACTATAGTGGGTCTCAGATGTTGTATAAGCTGTTTCTTTTACAGTGCATCTGTCCATATGTGTTAGCTTTTTGTGTAAGTGACTTCACTACAGTATGCATTGCATCCATTTTCCCTGACAGATTATTTCTTTCAAATGCCTGCCTGGAAGAGGATGTGTCTTTTTTTACTAACCATGAGAGATGTCATGTGAGTGACATGTTACTAGGCCTTCAGTAGAGAATTTAGGTGTTTTCCTCACCATTTTTTCCATGGAAAACTTTGCTGTAGGCCATAAGAGAAATTAGGGCAACACGTAATTAATAGAATACTCATGATTTAATTCAGGTCTGAAGTGATGTGCAATTGTAGAGGCCTTGCCTTAATATTTTTAATATGGCTTTTCTGTATGGATTTTTTTTTTTTTTCTCCAAAGGGACTGTAACTTCCCCCATCTTGATGCTCTGCTCAAAGCCCCTGAAGTGCAGTTTTGTAATACTATGTTTAGTGTTACATACGTTGCCTGCCCTGTGTTTCTTTACTGTGTACTGAGGAGGACTGAAGATGTGACTTTAAACTGACTTGGTGCAGGAACAGACCTGAAAGCAAAGGCTACAGAGGTGCGGAAGCTTTGGCTTTTTTGCGTAGCTTATTGTGAAAAGTTTTGTACCACTCTTACCTCTAGGCAAAGGGGATGTTGAACTTCCAAAACTGCCTGTTCAAACCCTTCATTAAATTCATAAATTGGTAAAAGAAAGAATGACGTTTGTAGTTGGGTGTGCAGCTCCCCTGTCCTGGTAATAGATATTTTCAATGACCATGAGTAAACTACTGTCTCCCTAGTGTGCTGTCTGCATCAGTTGGTGTGAAGCAGCATATTGCTATAATTTAATATACTGTATTTGCAACTTTCTAACATGAGATGGTGTTATTTATTTCTGTCTTGACTGGTGCTTTGGACATTTTTATCATGGCTAACAAATTCAAAGAAGTAATAAAACACTTCAAACCTAATAGGGCAATTTTTTTTTTTAAGTCTAAACTGAAACATGCTTGTGTGGTGTTAAGGCATCTGTATATTTATAATTAAATGAAAGCAGCAGCGATATGAAATACTTTTGGGGGAAATTGACTTTCTGTAGCACAATGTGACTTGCACTATCAGGAGTTAATTTCTCTGAGTTACGCCCATAGTGTCTTAACTCCATTGAAGTAACTGTCTGCATCTTCTCTATCCAAATTCTGTAGTAAGAAATGCATTTTTAATATGCATCGGATAAGATGTTGAACTTATCTGTCAACTGTCTTGTGTAGCTTGAGCTGGAATTTATTGGAGTTGATTGTATGGGGGGGGAGCTTACAACAAGCTTCTAAGTCATTGCAGGTGTCTAAACTATCAACAGCTCAATCAAACCCTTTTGCTTTGTAAGAATACCCCTACGTGTTACAGAAGGGGTACTGTCTGTGCCATGGGGCAGTGAAAGACCAAGAAAGTGAGGGAGGAGCAGCTTGTCTTTGAGTGGCTGCTGCCTACCAACTGTCACAGTAGCGAGAGCTGCCTGAAATTGTCTGCATGTCCGTCCAGCCTGCAATCATGTCTGCTGCTGCAGCCAAGCACTCTGCTCTGCAGCTTCTGGCTTCCTTCTGGCTGCTGGATTCTTCATCTGGGCTTGTGTTTAACCTCTGCTTACAAAGGAATAGAACGGCATTGCCAGAGCATCTCCCAAGAATCTGTTGCTCATCACCTGGGGGGAATGACCTGTAAAGCTTTCTGCTTGTACAGAATTTCTCCACTAAAATGCATCCACGTGTGTAGAAGTGAGCTGCTGCTCCTTATTCACAGAAGTTAATTCTAGTGATAGCTGAAAAGGACAGTATTAAAGGCACTGTAACAACGAATTTATTTCTACTGCAAGACTTCTCTAGAAACTGAAAAGTAAAATGGAAGAATCCTTCTCTTGCTGCGTGATTTTTGGCATGTTCTGACACTTTCAATGACTGTCACTTATGCAGTGTTCACCAGGGCTGCCTGCTGTATTGATTGGAGACTTGGTTTGATGAAACACTTGCCACCCCTCCCAGGAGTCTTCCCTCCTTTGCTTCGATCCTCGGAAACCTCGCTTGTGGTACCGCCTCGTGAAATGTGAATTTCCCATAGGTGACAGTGAAACGCGGGGGGGGGGGATATGTATTTATTGTCTCGGGGGGAAAATCCAACCC